>CAEGAE010070028.1:0-32506 GCA_903067095.1 Girardinus metallicus | reverse complement strand
TCCATCCATCCATCCATCCATCCATCCATCCATCCATCCATCCATCCATCCATCCATCCATCCATCCATCCATCCATTTTCTTCTGCTTATTCGGGGTCAAGTCGCGGGGTAGCAGCTTAAGAAGAGAGGCCCATACTTCCCTCTCCCCAGCCCCTTCTTCCAGCTCTTCCGGGGGAACTCCAAGGCGTTCCCAGTCCAGCCAAGAAACATAATCTCTCCAGCGTCTTCCCCTGGGTCTCCCGGTGAAATGTGCCCGGAACACCTCACCAGGGAGGCGTCCAGGAGACATCCTGGCCAGCTGCCCGAGCCACTCAACTGGCTCCTCTTGACGTGAAGAAACAGCAGCTCTACTCTGAGTCCCTCCTGGATGATTGAGCTTCTCACCCTATCTCTAAGGGAGAGCCCAGACACCCTACAGCTACCAAAGCTCATGACCATAGATGAGGGTAGGAAGGTAGATCGATGTCCATGCAATACTGCAGAGTCGCATCAGCCAACTCAATCCTACAATATCCAGAGCTTTAAGGAACTCTGGGCGAATCTCATCCACCCCCGGGGCTCTGCCACCAAAGAGCTTTTTAACCACCTTGGCGACCTCGTCCCCAGAGATTGGAGAGCCCAACACAGAGTCCCCTGGCTCATCTTCCTCAATGGAAGGCATGTTGGTGGGATTGAGGACGTTTTCGAAGTATTCTGCCCACCGGCCCACAATGTCCCGAGTCAAGGTCAGCAGCACACCATCCCCACTATAAACAGTGTTGGTGCTGCACTGCGTCCCCCTCCTGAGATGTCGGATGGTGGACCAGAATTGCCTCGAAGCCATGCCAAAGTCTTTCTCCATGGCCTCTCCAAATTCCTCCAATGCCCAAATTTTTGCCTCAGCAACCACCCGAGCCGCATGCCACCTCACCTGATGGTACCCATCAGCTGCTTCTGGAGTTCCACAGGCCAAAAAGGCCCAATAGGACTCCTTCTTCAGCCTGACAGCATCCCTCACCAAAGGTGGTGGGCCCATGGGAGGGGGATTCATGTTTCCTCTTCTGGCTGAGCCCGGCCAGGCTCCATGGGTAAAAGCCCGGCCACCAGGCACTCGCCATCGTGCACCCCCTCCAGCCCTGGCTCCAGAGTGGGGCCTCGGTGATCCATGTCTGGGGGAGGGAACACCAAGTCCAAAGTTGTTTCTCTTCATAGGGGTCTTCAGGCTGCACTTAGTCTGGTTCCTCACCTAGGACCTGTCTGTCCTGGGTGACCCTACCAAGGGCATAAAGCCCCAGACAGCATAGTTCCTAGGATCATTGGGACACTCAAACCCCTTCACCATGATAAGGTGGCAGCCCCAGGAGGGGTGGTCTGAATATACATTCTAAAAAAAAAGAACTCAGTTCAGAAGATGTGGGTATTTTTTTGTGAAATGAAAAATTAGAACAAGACTTAGAACGGCAGAAAATGTGTTTGTAAGAATCTGGCTGACATGACAGAGCTATCAATGACAAGAGCTGGTTGAATTCTCTAAGTGCAGAAGGAAGGGACCTCCTTCAATGAAATAGAACCTCCATGTTTTAATCCCCTACTGTATAAAAAGCCCCAACTGTACTGTGTTGACTTAAAGACATTGGTCAAAGGTCAGCAAACAACTAATAAAGTATTCAGGGAGTCAGTTTTCTACAGACCTCAGGAGCTGAAGGTCCAGGTTGTTCAGAGCTGGAAATCTCTAGCTTGATGTTTTCTGATAGAGCAAAAGGGCTGACCACCAAACTTCCTGCCCAGAGCGCAGAGTAACAGCTGGAGGATGAGTCACACTGACCATTAGCCTGTGACTGGGCTCTCAGGGCATTGCTGGTAATGACAGACCATAGGAGAGAATGCTAGAGGACTGTCTCACTGGCCAATCAGGATCTCTCAAAAAGACATTGAGCCACTGAACCTTTTATTTTGAAGGTGTTGGATTTACAAAACATTTACAAACTCTGATCTGCCACTGTTGTACCTTTTCAGCTTTCTCTGTTCACACACACCTGAAGACAGTCAGTCAGTGTCGACGTAGTGTTTTCATGCTGTTATGTTACACAGAGCTGGAGCCAATCTATTAATGTGTTTTCTACAATAAAAACTTGGGCTGTTATGTTTAAAGGTTAAAAAATAAAGTTGTGCGTCTGTTTTCTTTAACCAACATGAGGTAAGCAAGTAAATGATTAGCTGAATATTCATCTTTCAACTATGAAAAGTGCAAGAATTTACTCTGTCATCGACTCTGCTGCTATGGAGAGAGAAAGAAGGTAAAAAAAAAATCTATAATTGATTTTTTTACATGTATTAAATAAAAAAAACTAATTAATTATACATTTGATCGTTTGTCTCTGTTTAATGTTATTGATGAACATTTTTTCCACTTTCCTCAACCACCAACAGGAGACAGAGAGTCATCTGTGTTTCAGACAAACAGCTTTTAAATAATTAGCCTGGACCGCTTCTAACTAAGAGGGGTCGAAACAACATTTACATTCTATATGAAAATATACATAAACACTTAGCTAGAAAAAACATTTACATTTTTACAGTTAACTTTATCAGCTTAAGTTTAAAGTTAAGCAACACTATAAACCCAAATAGAATCCTAAACATCTCCTCTCCCTCTCAGTCAGTGTGGATTGAAAACACCAAGTCCTTGTCAGCGATACTCATAAGCCGGTTCCATGGCAACACATGACCAGGTGACCTCAAAGAGAAATCACCAGGTAAAACCTTCCTCCAAACACAAGCAAAAAGTACATTTATGAATTAATTAGAGAATAGAAAGTACAAAAATACAAAACTTGTCAGTGAGCCTCAACAAACTCACTGACAACTTTTAGTACCTGATATATAAAACTTTATTAGAAACTGCTTTGGACTTATTTCAAATGTAATGGACCCGGAGATGCTAAAGAAAGGAAAATCGAAAGGTAGAAAGATGGGAAAAAGTTTAAAGGCAAATGAGGAGATAGAATTAGAGAAACAGAGGAAACACAAGCTGATGCCACAGAAGTCTGCTTCTACACCTGCAGATAGAGAGAAAAAAAGAGAAACCATATCAACACACATATACATGTCAAATTTTAACAATTCTATAACATATTTATACAAGTTAATACAAGAAGTATTAAATGGCATCCGCAGCCCAGCCTATCTAAACACCTGGAGCTAAACATCAGTCTGATGATGTTAATGGAGTCACAGTCTGGCTGCTCCGCTGCTGCTTGGCAACAACATGAACATCATCATTTTCTATGTCAACTACAGAAAAGTCACAGGGTGAGATGAGTTTCTGAGCATTCTTCAACAGGACCTATTATAGTTGATCCAATGGCCAAACACCAAACCACTACACACAGCCCAATTCTGCGTTAGCAATAAAAAGGCAGGCTGACATGTAGGGAAAAATATCTTCTGAAAAATTTACAAATCCTGATGTTTTATGTTAAAAACAAGTTTAGATCATTCTTGCGCCCTCTGCAGCCTTTATAGATTAAACCTGTATGAAACAGTTTTCTCCAGCTGAGGTGACCAGACCAGCCATGAATACTAAATGACATTGCTTAAAAGGAATTTAAGACAGCTCCACCACCTCACAATCTCAGCCAGAAAGAAACCAATCAACACATTCTCCGATATGCAATGTGAAATTAATTAAAGATATGTACTTGTCTCTGGAGAATGCTCTCAACTTGACAAGCATTCCTGTGGGTTTGTGGCCACAGAAAGTGTTTTTCTAATACTTGCTTTGTGGTTCTACGAGGTTCAATGAAAGTTTACATCAAATTACAAAGTCCAAGTGCTGAACGTCAGGGGAGCGCTAAAAAAGTCGAAAATTTTTAGTTTAATTTGGTAAAATTAAGAACCCAAAGAAACATCTAGAAAGGCCGAGGCTTGTGCCTCTTCAGTAAAAGCGGACTGCAGTGTTTCCTTCCCATGCTCATGGCTGTGATTTTACAGACATATTTGATTTTACAGCCAGGCCACAAATAAGTTACACAGTGCCAACCACAGGCCACAAGCCGATTTTATATATCGACTTGAGGTATTCTTTTTAAAAGAGGAGTTTAAATAGAAAACTGTATCACCCGAACACATCAATGAAAAAATTTACTTTTAATATTTTCAAATCTCCTAAAAGGTGGGAGAGATGTTTCTCCGAATTGACATGATAGAGTCATGGAGATGTGTTGGCTGACTCTCTGACATGATGCTTTATTCCACTGGAGTATCAGTAATAGACCCTGGTGCTCATGGTCCAAAGATATAAAAAAAAAAACACCCATCCTTCAAGGTTCAGCATTTTTGAACATTTCTGTTCAGAAATGTTAATAACTTGATGATAAGGCTGAGTTCCCCTCTGACCTTTGAGATCAACGAGAGATTTATTTACATTAAATTACAGCTTACAGGGGCTCTTACCTGGTGATTGGCTGATTGATGATTTGTGATATCAACTAATAGAGCAGGTGTACAAGAGTCAAGAACCTCCAGTGTGAATAATGAGAGACCTGCAGCAGAAGACCCAGCTGATTCCTACCTACTTGTCATCTTGACTCTACAGGAGTTTGGATTTTTTATTATTTTTTTTTTATTTTCCCTGAACTAAATTAATAAAATAGCTAAATTCTACTTCTTTAAGAGAAAAGAGTATTTAGACCATCTTAATCTTTTCTTTTTAAAAGTGACAAAGGAAGAAAAACAAATTCAGGAGACTCAGAGAAAGAGCCTCTGGCTCTCGCTCTCAGATGTGACCCTGAGGCTCAGGAAGGTTTTTGCAGCTGTACCACCTTTCCAACTGTGACAGCAGCTCTGAATGGGAGGATGTCCTGTTCTGACTTCCCCTGAGAGGCTCTGTCAGAGGTCAGCACCCCGGCAAGGTTCACCAGCTACAGGAAGGATGAGCCGTAATGGACTCGCATGCACTTCTTACTGTCTAAATTTACCAGCAAATTAAGAATGCATCAGTATATTTTTGGCAGCTGCTGGTAGCCAGATGGGCTTCCTGAATAATGGAGTCATACTTGACTTTTTCAGCTGATCAAATCTGCAGCTTCCCGTTTATCGCCATTTATAATGCAGACTCAAAGCAGATGTCCACCCAACTCGTCCGATCAAAGGTATATTTTCATGACACACTGACTCACGCAGGAAACAGCAATCACATCAAACTGCTTTGTATGCGATACTGAACTGATGAGGATGACAGTCGGTGTGACCAGTTGTAAGAATGTGTTGTCAGACTGACAGTTGTGCCGTGACGGGCCTGGTCTTGAATAAACGGGGCAAGGCGCCCAGTTAGCTCATCAAACCTGTTATCTTGTTATCCACTGACCATCTTGGGAAGACAGAACATCTTCGGTCAGAGGCTTCTTCAGCAGCACAGACCGCTGCAGAAGATCTTTCCTGCCATCACCATCTTCAACAACTCTTTGAAGAATCTAAATTCATGAGTTACAACAACATTTAATTTCCCTTTGGGATTAATAAAGTATTTTTGAATTTGAATTTGATTGTGGGAAATTAGGAAGTTTGCCATGTGAAATTAGGAAATCTGTATAACTGACTATGAAGTCTCAACTGTCCACTGACAGAGTGGACGGTTGAGATGTCATAGGACAGGTCATGTCACCAGCACTAGCAGTAATTTGGATATTCAAAGCAAAATCCTAGTCAATAATTATTTATATCAACTGAAATGAAATGCTACTTGGTACAATTGTAACCCATATTGCCCAGCCCTAAGTCAATCTGCCACTTGATTGCCATATGAAGTAGCACCATATCATCTGATTTTAATAGGGCTAAGTGGGCTAAGCAGGTCAATGGAGAGATGCAGCAGTGATGCATTGTTTGGGCGATTTAAGAATTTTTATGCAGAACTTAAAGTTTAATAAGGTGAAATATACAATTTTAATTAGAAACACTTAGATTATCAACAACAGGTTAGCTACTTTGCCCACTGTTAGTGTTTTAAACTGAAAGCTATGCTTAGTTCTGATCTAGATGCCGGTGCAGAATGTTGCTGGATCCACTTGTGAGATATATTTGGCCAGAGACAAACTAGAGGCAGCCCTTCTTCATGGAGATATGATGAAAATGTTTTGTGAAAAATGTCTATGATCTTGATTTGCTATCTAGAAAGCTAACCTGTGAAAATCAGTCCAATAAATCCTAATCCTGCTCTGTGGTACATGCTCTGGTCCATTGGTGTTTACAAAAGCAGCCAGAAATCACATTTGCCTTATTTACCATGTGTTCAAATACAAGACAAACAATAAGTGTTTACACACAGATTCGGGTTTTTGTCTACAAACGTATAATGCACTGATAGTTCTTTCCCGTCTTGGAGACAGCTCTTCATTATTCCATCCATTTTGTGTAATTCATTTCAGTGGATGGAATCACTTGATACAGGAAGTATGTGCAGCTAATCTGCAGTTTTCCTGAGCACAGATTACCATCCTGCCTTGGAGGAATTCTTTTTACTCCACCTATCACCTCTGATGGAAGGTCACAGTTTCTTGGCGCTCAGTAAGCCACCTTGCACAAAGAGTGATTCTTCACCAGAGAGTTCTCATGGCCTGAGATAGCAGTCTTCCCCTTCCCCCTCTAATGTAGGCCATGAATGTTACCCAGTCAGATGACATGTCTCGTTAGAGCTGTTTGACACGGGGGGCCTGTGAGTCGAGTCATCAGGATGACACCATGACTGCATCCCGACAGAATGTCAATGCCCCCTGCCCAGCTGAGTTCAGCTCACTTCCTGTGGATCAGGGCTTCCTCTCATGCTCCTCTGAATAGGAATGGTGTTGCATTTGGGTTCCTGCTTTTGCTCTCGAGTCAAAATAAGCTGCTTGCCAAAGTTCTGCCCACTTTTCAACTTTTTACCCACTGCAAAAAGAGAAATGAAAGTGGGAGAATCAGGACAAAAAAAAAACAAGCCCTGAGTTCAGGGTATTTCCTCACCGACCAGAGAAGGTCAGGAATGTTTCTACATTAAAAAGCCTTTCACTTGAAGTCAGCTGACAGAATTCTCTGTAAGTGATTTGTTTTGCTTTTCTAGAGAAAGACAAAATATTCCATATTACTATTTTTGAACAATGAGTTAATAGCTGCAAATTCAAACTTCAATTAGTACCTCTGAGGAAGTGTCACACCGCAGTTACTGTACTAGAGGCTCCATCAGGATCGAGGTTTAGTTTGATTTATTACCTTTTGTGTGAGAATGTGACATATCACATAGAAAACCCAGCCAGAGCTACAATGGATCAGTTAGAATGGCCCAGTCAAAGTCCAGATGTAAATTTGGGGGAAGGCTTGAAAAATTGATTTTGAAATAGCCCGAAGTGTTTGGGTAAATAAGTTGCATATTACCAACAGGCATCTTCAAATGCACATGAGTGCTGGTTGCCCTTCCTTTTATATGGCAGAGAACGAGATCACAGGAGATTATGTAGTTGCACCTTATTAGGTTGTCATAGTGATGATGAAGCCCAGAGAGTGAGCATCATGCTGTTTGAGATGCTGCCTTCTACTTCAGACAAGAAAAAACACATACATCTGTCAGTGTGAACTCACAATCCCCAGGAACACTGAGGAAACACACACAATGGGATGATTGGCTGTAAATGTGTGTGGGGGTGTGCATCGTGTGTGTGGGTGTGTGTACAATGGTGAAATTTGCAGAGGAAGGGAATAAGGGACGTGTGCTTTAAATTGTATTTAAGGTCAACAGAAACCTGTTAAATCAAGTCTGAAAGGAGAGACCACAAAGGTTGTCAGTAACAGAACATAGCATATATACTGAAATCAACATTTTTATCAAGACTTGATATCCCTTGATGAAACAGTACCAGTTCCACTGGCAGATTATTTTACTGACAACACAGGAAAATGATATTTGTTATAAGTGAAATAATCTGCCAGAGGAAATCGTACTTTTTGTTTCTATTGCTGGGTTGCAGACGTAATACATCATGCTTTGTGTGACGTAGTACCGACGTTACACAACGCAGATGGAGGTCAGGAAGTAAATGCAGCCTGTTCATTTCTGTTGATCCTGCTTCAAAATGCCTAAAGTCTGTGTCGTGTACAGTTGTTCCAACCATTGTGATAGAGAAAAAGATAAACATTATTTTCGTGTTACGAAGGTAGTTGGTCACAAGGTAGTTAATTTTAAAGAACTTACCAAAAAAAGATGAGAAAAGTGCAGCTATCTTAGTGCTGACATTGGCATTTTACAAATTACTTTAATATTTTGTAGGTTGTCCAAGCGCAGCAGATCATGTAGATTCCTAAGTAGATCCAAGCACGTAGAAATAACATGGGTTAGCTTGTCCTTAGCATTAGCAATAGCATTGTTATAGTAGACCAGTTACTTAAAGTAGCAGGACTCTCTTCTCACCTGGCAGAAACAAATGGACAGCCAGTTAATGGTTCATTTGATCCTAAATGGTTGACAAAATAATTGTGAGCTTCCAGGATTTTGAAAGCTTTCATCTGGCTCATCGTCTGCAGCACCAGATAGTTAGTTATGTTAATCCCCTCAATCCCCTCTGGGTAAATCCTCAGGATTATATGACAAGTCTTTTTACTGAAACAATATGGATCTTATCTTAAATACACACATATTTTTTCGAGATACCTCGTCTGTTCCAGCCCATTTAGGGCATTTACGTACTCGCTGGGATCCATTTTGCTGTTTTGAACCGGAGAAATCCACTTCCTGACCCCCATCTGAATTTGTCACCCGTATCACATGTCTGCTGAAAAGCTACTTGTCAGTTATTTTTGTCTTATTTCAAGAGTACTAATATATTGGCAAACAGAAGAAAAAAAAAATCAATAACAGATGGCATATTCAGTTTTATGTATCATCTTGAACACATTTGCTGACATCCCAGAAAGGCACCAAATATATCCGACTATCTGATGTTCAAATCAAAAGGATTGAATGAGTCCTCCCCTTCAATAACACACTAATCCCCCAGCAGTCATTACTGTGAAAAGAATGGTAATAGGAGCCCAGAACACACCCAGTTTGATGGACTGTCCCCGTGGCAACAGTTGGACCGGCTTCCCATCTCTGTGCTTACATCGGCCCGCTCTGCAGGGTAGAGTCCCGGATCCTGCTGGGCTGGACGGCACCAGCACAGCTTGATTTACTGGGATTGTGTCACACAGCTGATGGTTTGTTGTTATTCCAGCAAACCATCTGAATGATGGATGGTCATTCAGTCTGGAAAAGAATGATGAACACTTTCAGAGTGCGCTGTCACATCTGTGCCTGATAAGAAGCGCCGCAGTAAAACAGACAGAGCAGTCTGACGTCGTCAGAGGAGACACAGTTACATGGCAGGTGTTCCAGCGTAGGAGCCACTCCAGCTTGTCCTGCATTACAAACATTCCAGCTGCGTACTTTTATTCTCCTGCAGCTCTTCTTCCTCCAAAATCCGTCTCCCATTTTGCAGAGGGAGTTCAAAGCTGACCTCATTTTACTTTGGCCTCACAGTACAACACCTGGCGAACAAACGGGACAATTCATCTCTTATATCTGCTGGTGCCTGCATCTACATGTTTCTGAGTGCCATCATCCCTGGTGGGTACGAGGAACATAAATCTGGCTTCATCCTTCATGGAACTCTGAGAAAATTCACACAAAGAACAGAGTCTCTGCTTCCACAGCATCTCTCTGTCTCTGACCAAGAATCCGGATGGTACAAGTCCATACGCCCCAATATAATGCTCTTTCGTTGTCCATAGGCTTGTTAGATAGGATGTGAGGCCCTTTGTGCAAAGCCATTACAAAAGTACATTCACAGAGTGTGAAACCTCAGACACCACTGCCTGTGTCTCGTCTTAAGCAAGAGGACAGAACAGAGTCATTGTCTCTGGCTGTGGCCAGAGAGAGACACAGGCTGGTAAAAAGACATGTCATTAACTTTGTGCCCTCAATTTGGCATCAGAAATCCTTCTGTAATGACATGTCAAAGTCAGTGGCTCGGTACATGTACAAAGAACACAAGGCGTATAACTGATAAGAAGGAATGAATTGTAGAAGGGATTGAACACGATGGCATACTGCTTCAGGCACTTCCCTTCATATTTGTAAAAATGAGAAGAATGCAATTGTTCATCCATTTGGAGCAAAGCAAGTTAAGACTATGGGTCTTCTGAGCCCAAATCTTTTATTGTGAAAGACATGTTCAAGTCCAGTGAGAATCCAGAAGTCACATATGATCCAGGCGTTAGTTGGGTCCAAAGACCAAAAAGAAGTCATCTGCAGCAATAGATCTCATTTTATTACCCAAATGTTTTTACAATTCCACAATTTTTTCTCATTAACTAGAGTAGACATACTTTAGGTAATGAGGCAGTTATGGACCAAATCTACCTGTCTGTGGGGCCAGTGTTTGTTCACCGGGGCACTGAACAAAAGAATGAAACAGAACAAAAAAATGGGCCATATTGCACCATCCGTCTTTGAATGGGCTGTACTGAAACAAAATGTTGTTCTTCTGTACCATAACAATAAAAGCTTTCTTCTAAAGGTGCTGATGAGGTTTCTGTGATCTTCTGAGCTCACCATGTTGGGTTTCCCCTAATGGGTTCCTCACTATCTGACCACAACACCACAACCATCACAGGCATCACATCTGCTCTATAGGTGACAACTTCAGAATTTCCCCTCAGCATAGATTCCTCTGTCTCTGCTGTTCCAGTCTTGCTCCAGAGGAAGAAGGACTGTTGGTATTTCCATCCATGAGAGGATGGAGGTGGGGAATCTCTCTGTACAGACAAATGTGACAAAATATTAATCTGTGCAAACCTCAGAGAGTCTAGTTAGGACAAACCATGGATTCATGTGAAAACTTTGCAGTCTGATATTTTTAATGAGTTGTGCTCCAACTGTTGTCAAATGACATTTTTTAACCTTTATTCCACCTCCTACTCATAATCCTCCTTCCTCTTTGGTAAATAGAAAGTCAGACTTCTTCTTTTACAACTAAAGAAACTGATTTTTCATTTTCACTGCTGCCTGTGGAACTCACCATTTCCTTTGGTCTCCCAGCAACTGAAAAAGCCGAGTATTTTTGCGGTTTGGAGGTGTTTTTTTTTTTTTTTTTTTTTTTTACAGGTGTGACTTTTCCACAGCTGGGATCCTAATTCACCAGAAAACCCAGCAAATAGCAGCTTCCATGAAGGAGAGACCTGAGGAAGGCATGGTACGGTATCATAAGGATTTGATTGGAGCAGAGCCAGTCTGGTGTGGACATGATGAGATTTTTACCCATGCAAGATGTCAGCTTGGTCAACATCTCTACTGACCAATCCACACTGCTTCACCCCTAAATCAAAACTTTCAACCCCTAACCCAGAAAGAAGGAGCTATAGGACAGAATGTAGAAAAGTAGTCAAGGATAACTTGAAGTATTCGGCCAAGTCAACGCCGATGACGGTTACAAAGCAAGAATATTCAAATGTATCAGGCGGCAACGTGTAATCTGCAACACAGAAAGCAAAAAGAGATGTGATATAAATGTATGCTGCTGATTGTTGGAGCTTTGTGCTTTTCTGCTTTGCTTTGGACAGTTGAAGCTTTAATATGTTTAGAAATGACATCATCCTGATTTAAAATGGAAATAAACTGAAAATTGTAAGGTTTATGTAGTTTTGTGCATTTTTGGACATTTTCGTAATTTAAGAAGATAACATTAGAAGACTGCATCAAGGAAACACAGAGGGAAGCCCACACAAGTTGCTTAAGTTTTACAATACAATCACTGGCTTGTTTTTATGTATTGTGGTCTATTTTTTTTTTAAGATAGGTCATCAGAGATCTTCATAGTAAAAGCGGCACAAAAAAATAGTTAAATTGCTGCACAAACCAGCACAAACGTAGCTGAGTTGATTGACGCCTAATGTGAGCAGCAGTGTAGTTGACCTCTGATGACCTCTGGAAACTTTTTTATTAGCATCTTTAAAATTATAGCGGCACAAATGAATTGTTTTTACTGCACAAACCAGCACAAACATTTGACAGCAAATTAAGATGTTAAAGATGTTAACTAACTTTAGTTAATATCTTCAAAGCAAAAGCAGCGCAAATGAACATGTTTGTGGCGAAAACTAAGTAGAGCTGTTTGACATCAATGTTGTCTGAGTAGAAGAAGGTGGGAGGCAGGGAGGGCAGCTTGACCTCTCATGACCTCTGGAAACATTTATTAATATCTTTAAAACAATTGCAGCACTAATGAACATTTTTGCTGCACAGACATAGTATTCATAGTCTTCAACAACAGTCCACATGTATTGGTATATTATTCTGCTGCTGGACTAAACCTGTCAAGACTCTACCTGGCCTCTAGACCCCGCTCCTCTGAGAGGACATGCAGATAGACAACGGATGGATGGATGGACGGACTCAGAAAGGCAACGACGAAATGTAACCTGGATAAGATTAAAGTTAAAACACTGAAGATAATTTAAATTAAAACACAAGAAAACCTCAACAAGGGAGCAGAAGTGGAGTTAATCTGATGTACATCAGATATAAATGCTGTTCTCTGTTGTGTGGGTGTTTGTAGAACCACATCGATAATATAATCCTGCCCTGCTCATGGATTATTTTTATTAAAAGTCCTCCCTGGAAGACGTTTAATGAGACGTTTGTCTCTTTAAACCATCTCCACACACGAACTGCTGGAATGAGTGTAAGCATAAAACTAAGAGTGTGTTCAATGTTACATTAATGTGGCAACGCTCAAGAAAATGTGTTTCTTTTGTCACACAAAAAGCTAAATTATTTTGAAAAGTTTTCTCCGAGCATTTGTTACCAGTGACAAAACCATGAGCCTCATTTCCCTTTCCCCTCTCCTGTCCTGGTCAGCTGCACTGCACTCTGGCCACGGAACAGGACCGTCTAAAACAACTGAGCTTACAGAACATTATAACCCAAAACATTATAAGCCATTAATAAACATGCTGCTCCATGTGTGACTCTTGTGATGTGAAAAAACCTGTTTCGGTTGCAGTTTGGAAAAATAAACCATTATTGATGCAGCCATAAAAAAAATCACCTCATCTTTGTGAGAAAAAAATGAGTTTTATTTACCAAATTAAACAGATTTATTTTTGATACGTCAAATTCAGCAATTATATGTTCAATGGAAACGCAGCTACTGCCTGTCTTCTGGACATCTGCCAAGTAAGACGTCTTTTCCATGATCGTGTAGGTTATAATATTACGTAACATTTGCACATTAAAAATGCTATTTAAAAAAAATAGAATTTAAGTAATATTCGTATTTTCTGAGACATTGAATTTCCAGGTTTTAATTTTCTGTAAGTTGCAATCATTAAAATTATAAGAAAAAGCGACTTGAAATACTTCACTCTGGTATTGAATATATGGTTTTTACTTCATGATATGAGTGACAATATTAAATATCTTCACAAAATTCCCGTTTGTCCAGATGTCGCTGCAGGGCATGGTGGGAAACCTGTGCGCTCTGGGAAGAGACCGAAGTTTTTCCTCCACATTCCAGCAGCATAAACGAGGCCATACAGCAGGACGCTTCCACAGTGAAGGCCTCCATTTTCCCACAGCAGCATCCAGAGTTGTGTCCAGCGCACGTGGAGGACAAAGGACGCCTCTGTACGCCACCTGTCACTACATTTGATTTGCATGTTCTGGTCTTCACTGACGGCACTCTCATTAAGAAGCTGACAAGTTTTCCTGCCAGCCTGGCGACAGACGAGCACTGCTACCGCAGGGAGAGTCCTGGACTGTCCTGACCGGATTCTCCACATGGAGAAGGAACAATAAATGTGAGCCAAACCGGTTTGGGTTTGAGTGGATGTTCTGAGGAGGGTGGGTCCTGCCTGGAAACTTTTGTCCAGCCCGTTTTTTTTTCTGTGTTTCTCCTGTTTATCTTGTGACCTAAATGAAACGATAAAAAGGTTACACCCTGATGCGAACACGTTCAATACGTCCCGCTGAAAAAGAATCCATTTTGTATATAGTTGTGTTTCCCCTAAACACAGACTTGTGGAAATTGAAATTACAGAAATAAATTTGCTTAATGGAAACACAAAACAATCTTTTTTTCCATAAAACACTTTATGCCAGTAGAGGTGGTTTTTCAGAAAATATATGTATTTTGCAAACCTGCAGTGGAAATACTTTTTTCACATCACAGGAGTCACATGATCTGATGAGCTGATACTACTGGTGAAAACGATGAAGAGGACGACAAGAAGTGGTAGGAGGATGATGGTTTGTTTTGTTTTTCAGACAGTGAGCAGCTGGCTCCACCAGAGCCCTCACAGCATCACACTTCATTTAAAGTTGTGAGTCATTCTAATGCAGTGAACCCATAATTAATGTAAAATCACAGACTACAATTTCCCCAAAACGCTGCATACACAGCCGCTCCCAGGTATAAGGAGCTTCTTTCTCCAACGAGAAAAGCCGATGTCTCCTCTGACAAGCTTGTTCACATGTGATTTTAATTTCATTTCTTATTTCATGGAAACACTTGCAAATTTTTTTTCCAACATCAGCAGAAAATACACAAAGCTTTTCACTCATTTGTAGCGTAAACTCAGCTCAGGAGGAATCATGTAAAGCGTGACTCAACCCATCGCTGCTGTTGATGGAGGCTGCGGCTGCATCGTTAATCTCTCTAAGCTCTGTGACAGCAGCTTGACTCTGAAACCTATGAGGAAGTGACCTCATCAGTAACAGCTTTAAGGACTTCAAGTGAAAGTCTCCAACATAAAAGCAAACAAATGGAGTCCGAGTCATGCACAGATTGAACATGTAAGGCTTTAAAGGGATGCTTCAGACATTCTGAAGTGAGCTCACATCAAGTTATTTCCTCACTTACAGTAAGTGGGCACTATGTCACAGTCAGCTTGTGTGTGAGTGGGGGGTGGTCTTCTTGGTAGGGAGTTGTTCAGACTTAAAGCTCAAACAATCTTCGCCCAAAGTTCTGAAATCTGTTCTCCTTGACGTCTGATGGAAATGATGTCCTGTTGTTTGCACAGAGGCGTGGTCCTGGTCCTGGTCCAGGTCCTGGTCCTGGTCCTGGTCCAGGTCCAGGTCCTGGTCCAGGTCCTGGTCCTGGTCCTGGTCCAGGTCCTGGTCCTGGTCCTGGTCCAGGTCCAGGTCCTGGTCCTGGTCCTGGTCCTGGTCCTGGTCCAGGTCCTGGTCCAGGTCCTGGTCCTGGTCCTGGTCCTGGTCCTGGTCCAGGTCCAGGTCCTGGTCCAGGTCGAACTATTTCGACAGAGCTCTGTGTGAAGGGTTAGGGTTTGTTGCCATGTTTTATGCAGAAATGTGCTGAGACAGCAATGTTGATATTTAGCTTGAATTAATCTGCTTCCACTACCAGGTTTTTGTTGAGGCACAAAGACTTTTGAGTCATGTACATCTGATGCAGAGAGGAATTATGGACATTTATATGTTTTTTTTTTTCGACAAAGTAACAACTGTAAATACAAGACTGGGAAATGGCCAATAACTTCTGGATGGACATTGCTAAGAGACTCTAGAGAAGGGCCCATCAGGACCTGTTTATCAGGGCTGCAGGTGTGCTCCAGTACAGGAGGCATCCCACCAGCAGTCAGTGGAAGGTGGCAGCCGCCCCGGATCCAAAGGAAATAAAGGCTGCAGGACAAATAAAAGGCAACAATGTGCTGCTGAATCTGCTGTGGCCGACCACCTTCCAACAAACAGTGTGAATGCCAAGGAAGACACGGCAGCCGTGATAAAAATAAGCCCAGGGACGGTTGTAGCCAGGCAACACAGGCGAGGAAAATGAAATCTTGTCAGGATGCATGGCAAGAGGCTGGAGGACAGGCTCCAACAAAGCTGCTTGGTTTTTTTCCAACAGGTAACCCGTGTGAGTCTTGTACTGCAGCAGCTCAGAGTCCAGATCCAGAGAACGGTTCTGTTCACTGAAACACAGGATCACAATCAGTCAGAGATCACTTTACGTCTAATGCACCTCTCATTCTGTCTCCTTTAACCTCTTCTTTTTTTCTCGGGCATCAGATTATTTGAGACATTTTAACATAATTCTTTCTGAAGTAACTTTCGTCACTAATACTCACCCCACTCATCTCCCAGTCAGGGGGTTCGAACCGGGTCCAGGAAAGTACTGTACAGAAGGAGGCCGGAGTGTCATTATTAGTATTTAACTTTCTTTTCTATGCAGATTCTTTTATATTAGGAATATATATATATATATATATATAAGTTTTAAAAAGAGTAGTGAAAGTTACTCTTTTGTCTTTCCTCTTTTTACAACACCTTTAGCATTTGCACATACTGTTTATGATGAGATTTGGCGAACAGAAAAGAAGCAAATACCAAATTCTGGACATTATTTTTACTTTAAATAGAAAATATAAAGAAGGAATCTTCTGGTGACTTCACAGAAATAAATCAGTTTTATCCTATTTAAATTTAAACAGCACTGTAAGCCACGTGCTAAGCAAAGCAACTGGAAACTAGTGATGAAAATATAAAATAAAACAAGAAGTATTTCTTGCTTCATTTCATTTGCCCTCAACTTAATACAGAGCAGAGCAGCTTCTCTCCAGATGAATACTCCACTCCTTCAATGAGGTACCGGTTGGGGCTAAATTAAGTATTATGTGATGTTACTTTAGTGTCCAGTGGGAATATGAAATCCTCGGTGGCATTCTGAATCACATGAATTAATTCCACTGCGTGAGAATATATGATACAATGGCTTGCCACTTTCACTGCATCATAGTGCCACGTAACTTTTTCACGCTGTTGATTGCGTCCAGAACTGGACATCTGCCTGTCGTCATGGAGATCTATCCTCTGTAAAAAAGCAATGCACGCAACATGCATATCATGAAAGATGTATCTACAAGAACCTTTTGATATTCTTCACAATATGAGTTACAACAATATTTTATTTCCCTTTGGGATTTTCCAAATTATCTTTGACTTAAACCGAGTCAGGAGAATATAAATAAATCTAAACCAGTCAGACTGACTGCTTGTGCAGTAAGATTAAACTTAAACTACTAAACAATAAAATCAACATCATAAACAATACATTTATAATTACATTGCATTAAAATGACCCATGTTGCAGTATTTTGCAGATTAAACAATGGCTTGTTGCTTCCAATTGTTCATTTCAACTGTCCAACAGAAACTATCCAAATACTCTGCAGTTATTAAAAGTGGTGTAATTCAATCAAACCTCACAACATCTGATTTCAAGACCACATCTCTTCCCAGTGAGTCATAAAAAATTTTATAAAACATAGAAAGGTTGCAACCAAGTGAGAAAGGAAGATGAATTTAAAAAAAAAGCTATTCTGCTGGAACTAAAGTAGCTTGTATAAAACCAGAAACATCTTCAGGCTTTAGGCCAAAGGAGAAATCTCATTAACAGAGCTGTTACTGACGTCCCGTCTTCCACACACTCATGAAATAAAATAAAAAGAAAGCTGTCAGCTGTGGCTCTGTTATTTGTGATTCTAAGCCCAGTAAAGATGAAGCGACCTGCTGGGAGACAGCAGGGCTGGATCTCTGGCTCCCAAAGGAGCGCTCTGGTTAAGTAGGACGTAGCAACCACTCGTGTCCGGAGGCGTTAAGCTAATGAACTTGGCAGATGAGTGCTTCAGGAGCTGCCTTCACTCTGAAGATCAGGTTCAGACTCTTCCTGTGAAGGAGACACTCACTACCTGATTAGAGTAAAACGGTCAGGCTTGGCTGCTTGACCTTTCACCATAAAGGAATCGCTCTGAGGCTGAAACGGCTGAGAATCTGTAAATAAGTCAGAATTCCATTGTGTCAGGTGTCTGGTATTTGGCTAACACAAAGATAAAGACAGAAGATCTGTGCTGGCTGCCAGTAAATGATTTTATTAGCCTAATTGAAAACAGTTAGCTTGCTTTCTGTCTGCAGGCAGCAGGACACTGTGTGTGCAGACGCTGTGAGACGTCGGCTGATAATCCCTCTATACTGAACAAGATAACAGAAATATTATACAGTTATCAGAGGTAGAAAGTCAAACTCAACATGTGGAAATAGGAAGATTGGAAAAGCTGAATAATGAACGCCACGATCAGAACATCCACGTGTTGGAGCACACACAGAACCTGAGCCAGAATTATTTGAATTACACGAGAATTAACTATCATATTCATAAATCCGTCTATAACCACTCAGTGATCAGGAGGCGACAGACGCCCAGCCCTTCACTGTCGGACTCTTCCTCCCGGAAACATTGGAGTCATCGTCGCTTCCTAAACTACATGGCTCAGTAAATATCAGTTCTTCAACAGAACCAGCTCCCTCCTCTTCATCACTCCATCTCGCTTCTTCCCCCAAAGCTGTAGATAAAATTGTTCAAATCTTCTCTGAAATCTCCCACAACTTCCCCCACTGCTACGAACTTCTGTGTCCACAGTTGTCTACGGTTTCACTTACCCTGGTAACGTCACAAGATGGCGCTGACATTTGACCCAGTCTACAGATGAAACCAGCGAGCCTCTCTGTTTACAGTATCCTGTGACAAACATTTATTATCAAAAGCTTTCGAGTTCATCTTTTTAGATCACGGAAGTGGATTTATCATGTTGGTGATACTTTAAACACCTTTACTTAACGATGTTCGACCTTTTATGTCAGTGAATTTAATTTGTTGTCCTTCTTGGAAAATGTTGATAAAAAGCTGAGGTTCTTCACTATTATTTGTTCGTCTACCCACCAAGCGAAAAGTTTAATAAAGTTATTGAAACATCTTCAAATTGAACAACAGGCTAAATTTCCACGCAATACAGTGTCGTTCAGTACCAAGTAGAACCGCACCCTCTGTTGCTAATTTTCATCTTCATTGAAATTAGTTGAACGTCAATGACAACCACCAGCAGCAGCAGTGTTGCTTCTGTCTTCAGCTGAAGTGTCGCCGTTAACCCTCCCATAAAGCCAACCGCTGGTATCGAGGTTTGTCAAAGTTGGAAGAGGTTGGTGCTTCAGAAGAGCATTTTCTCTCCATTACACAATCACTCATCAAGACATTGTTTGTTCATCTCCTTATGTTAACATTTTTGTAAGCATAAATGGAATTCCAATGCGCCACCACAGTCTCCATGCAGAAAGCCTAGGAGGCTGAACAGAGGGAAACACGACACCATACTCAGCCAGAGAGGAAGGAGAGGAAGGAGTCCTCTCACAGTTCAGCTGAGGGCATGCTGGGCATGGGATTACCAGTGGAAGAAGTCCCAGTTTTCCACATTCTGGAGGGGTATGGGGTTGTGGGGGTGGGGAAGAGGGAAAGTTTCACTGCCGACATAAAACACCTGCCTTGTTACACACTTTTCCTCATGCAGTGGGTGATTGTGTATGCACAAAGGTAAGTTTTCAACTCAACACAAAAAGAAAGGGTGAAACGGACAGGATGATTTTTAACTTTACTGACACTTTATGGGTAAGACACAGACAGCACAGCTCAGGGGCAAATTGAGCAAAAAGCCCCGCCTCTTTTTTAAACCTTTTCTAATGATCTTTTAGATAAAACTGTCAGTCTCACCTCAATCACTCACAAATGTTTCAGCTTCTCTTCAATAGGCGGCAATCGGAACTGTGACTATAATAGTAATAATAATAATAATAATAATAATAATAATAATAATAATAATAATAATAATAATGGAGGAAGTGGTTTGCGGTCTAAGAGAGAAATTCAAATGACTGAATTTCATTTCAATTGGTCGACTGAAATACAAACGCATTCAATACATTCATTATAGCACTAAGTATATAGAATAATTACACACAGATGGATGTTTTAAAAGCCTCTATTTTCCACTTATTAATGTTAATGTACAAATGACACTTCAAATGTGAATATTACATCAGACCAATAAAATAAAGTATTTTTAAATGAAAGGAATGAGGTTTAATGAAAAGTATGTTCAATAGATTCTTAAAGGTAGTTATTATCTACAGGTTCTTTTAATCTGACAAACAAGACATCAAACATGCATAGGGAATCTGATTTTCAAAGGTAATTCTGTTGATTCATGACTTTGGATTTTGACATACACCATATCTGGGAAGAGCCAGACACTCAGACTACCTGGGTCAGAAAGTGATTTTTACCATCATTCACACATTTTCTAATTTGACTATGTGACAGTGTGTGTTGTGGTTGTATTTTGTGTAAAAGCTGCTCTTTTGCTGTTTGAGTTCAAACTTCTCTGACTGGTTCTCTGCAGCCTGTCAGTGACACACTGCCTGCCTGGGAAAATGAAAGCCATGTCTGCATAGCTGTGGTTTTGTAAGGAGTCAACGCAGCCAGTCTTTCTGTGCCACCACAGATGGCTGAGTCCGTTCCTCTGTGGAAACGCTGACTTCCCAGCATTCTTTATCAACATCAAGTGAATGAGAAGTTTAGAAGTGGTAAGCAGGATCACAAAAACGTGTTCCATTTCGTGAAGATGGCAGTAAACATGAGCTGATGGAAGGCGTCGGTATGGACAGCCTGACACAATGAACTTTTACGTGTTCTCGTTAGCACTGCAGAGCTTCCCTCTAATGCCACAAACAAAACATTTCCTTCATCTTTTTCTCCTTTAGTTTGTGCTTTCCTCGTTTTTTGGCAATGGTCGTCTGCAATTTACCAATTTGCATTTATGTCATCACTAGATTCAACTGGAAAGAGTTGGTTTGAATTGTGTAGTGCCTTCAAAATATGTCTCTTGTGAAGTTGTGGTGGATAACTAAACTGAAGGGCAGAAAGAGGGAGCCAGGCTCAACCAGGAGCTGTGGAAGACTTTTCCTGCAAACTAAGCACATTCAGCCAACAGCGGTTGCTGCTGGGTTTTGCACAGCTTGTTAAAGGCTCCTTGTGCAGATGTGCCTCGATCAGAGTGTGGGATGTAATTACAGATGCCAGGCACCAGAGACACAGCTGTTTCTTTTCATCGCTGCCAAGCTTCTTGTGCCAGCTCAGAAAAACATGAAGTGCCAGTTGAAGGCATTACAATATGAAACACTTTCCACTTTCACTTTATTGGAGCTTACATCAAAATTGCTTCAAGTTCAAAATTGCTTCAAAATTGCTTGATGTTCAAGTTAAAGACTATTGTTGTGTTCACACCAAACATATTTTGAACGTCAAGCAAACACATTCAGAGTCTATGTGGAGGCGGTTGAGGGCCGTTGCGCTGCGTTTGGAGCATCTAGTGCAGCACTATCTGAACCATTTGGATCGTTCTGAGCGCTTGACACATCAAGAGTGTCCAAACGCGCCTGATGCTCCACATAGACTTTGAATGTAAACCAGACGCGCCTGACACTCAAAACGCATTTGGTGTGAACTCATCATAAGGTTGTTCCATTGTTTTGGAAAGTAAACTGAATTGCTGTACTGGTGGCCAATTGGATTCCAGAACCAAATCAGTGGCTGTCCCCGTCTTTACACACATTGGGTTAAGCTCTCGGTTACTTGTTGAGGAATATTACTTTTTTTTTTTAGATTCTCCATTATATGCTGGAAACCTGCATACAGAGTGATCCCCTTTACAAGAAATATTGGTACAAATATTTACACTACATGATTTTTTTCCACATTTACAAGCACAATGTTTTATTTAGGTTTTATTCAGATTTTACGTAAATCCTGTTAGGGAAACAATCCCCAGTAAAAGCATTTTCTGAGTTGCCAAAGAGGATCTCCTTGGAAACCACCTCCATGGACAAAAGGGTGTTTTGTCAACCTTCCTGCATTTTTTGCGAATCTGACTAAGAACCTGAAGACTAGCCTGCTGTACACTCTCATTTTTATGAATAAAACTCGTTTCCTGGGTTATGCTCTGTGCTCGGAGTCTTAGTGACTTGTCTCATTACCATAATAACAACTACTGGAATTTCAGGTGTGACACACCTGAATCAGACAACTCAGTTACCTTGTCACCATGTCATGAGGCCTGGCACAGAGCTGTCCATTCGATTCAGGTGTATTGGACAAGGAATGAGTCTAAAGGTTGCTGCATGTTCGTTAACTGTTATGTTTTGTGCCTCATCACGTACAGAAAAAACTGTTTGGTTCCCTTGAAAATGTGGCTTTTTCACAACTTTTCCTGAATAAGGAGAACATCAAGTCTTTTCAGACTAATGTTTCCCTTACAGGCTCAATTCTTCATCCAACACAAGTTGACCTTTGACATTATAGTGCAACTCTTCCTCTCGACCCTCCATTTCATTGACGGCACAATGTTGTTATTGTAATGTGTGTGTATGTTGTTTGTCGCTGTGGCTTTCTCAGTTCTCTGTTTTTGCTTCTCTCTTCTTGCAGGACTAGACGCAGACTTCTGGGGTGTTTTCTTGTGTTCTCTTGTATCCTTATCATTCTCTTTCCTTTCTAACTTTTTGCCCCACAGTGCACCAAGGTCCTGCAACGTGTAGATGTGTCAAAACCCATACAGGTTTAGGGAGACATGGGAAAATGAGTAGATGGATGAGAATTATCAAAAGATATTGAGAATGTATGATTTCCTCAAAGTTTTGTTTTTAAAAAAATTCTAATCCTCAACATGCTTAGTTCTGCTTTTGGTCTCTAACATTTTAAAAGATGTTAGAGAGATTTTGAGAATATTGTTCTCATATTCTTTGTGAGGCAAAATGCAGACAAATTTCCATTTACTATTTTTTAAAAACTTTTCTGAAATGTTAATTTTTGTGAAACAGTCATGTTATCAATTTTCATTGATCAGGCCAGACAACCGAAGGTCAAACACAAGATCGCAAACATTCAGGAAATTGATCAAAAAATAACTTATAAAGTTAATTAGCTACTATAAAAAGGCATTTCAAAATGGAGCAGCATACATTCAGTTCTGCAGCTAAATGGAACTTATTTTAAATTTAATCAATATTGAAACAAAACAAGGGAAATACTTAGGAAGTCCTTTCCCTCAGTTGAACTTCCTCTTTGTGCTGCATGTTTTAAATGCTTCAAAGCAGCAGCAGCAGCAGCAACTAGTCATCTGGTAACTGGTCATCCCTTTAGCTGCACAAAGTGGCCGACTGCTCTCTGGTAATCCTCCTGGTCGATTTGAATTCGCTTGTTCTTACTCGCCAGTTGTTAGATTACAATGAGCCGGTTTTTAGCACAAAGAACTGCATATAGGATGACCCAGGGTGTTCAGTGTATAGACTCTTAATTATTGTGTGAGAAGTTTCATTCAGCTGTTATTAATACTTTATTAATGCTTTATTGTGGCATTTCTCCTTGAGAAAGCCACTTGTGAGTCACAGCCACTGATGCTGTGGAGTGGGGTTATTCTGTATCAGCAGCTCTGTAACTACATTAGGCTACAGTCACACAGCAGGCCTTAAAGCTCAATTAAGAATTTGTGAAATCTGATTTCTTTTTGTTGTTCACATTTCCATATCCAGCTTGTATGTGATCTCCTGTGTGAACTGCAAATGCCCTAAAAGTGTCCCTCATGTGCTGTACAGGAAGCAGTAACATCGCACGTAGTGCAGCTCAGTGTTTGAGGAAGTAAACATGGATGCTAGTGGTGTAGTGTATCTTGGGATTTTAAAGCTGTTGTCCAAATGAACCCAGTACATTATCGTCTATCATTGTTGTTGTTGTTCCCATTTCCACGCGTCATGACACAGAACAGTGACGTTAGTCAGGTTCAGGTCAGATGAATGCGACCGGGCTGTACAGACTCAGGTCACATTTGAAAAGATCAGATAACTATCAGATTTAGGAACATATGTCCTAGTCCAGTCTGTGCTGTTTAGACTGTAATGAAACGATCATATACAGGCCACATACGGGCAAAAGAAATCTGATTTGTGTCACTTCAGGCTAACGTGTGAATGGAGCCTTAGTAAAAGGTCACATATTTGGTTCTGTTGTATAGTTCTTTGAGACTGGTCTGGAAAAACCCTCCCAAAGTCTGGGACCACCACTGCCTTCAGAGTGTCTTTTTTAATGAACCAGTCATGGAAAATGGAAGGCATTTCCTGTTTCAGTTCTAGGTTTTATGTAAGAGGACACAATAAGATTGATCTGGCCTGTGCCAGATTCAGAAGTTATAAACATTTAACCTCAAACAGAACAAATTCCAGATGGAAACTGAAATAAGATAAAGCTACAGGTGAAAATCCAGCTTTGCTGCTTTCGAGGAGAGTCAGAGCTGGAGCCGACAGCAGACACCTGCAGGGCACGGGCAAAGTCTGGCATAAACAAGACGGTTTGGGCAGAAGCAGGGCATGCTTAAATACTCATTTTAAAATTCAACTTTTGAAATGCATTATCTAAATGTTGATTTGCATTCATCATGTTTGTGCCTGTTTGTTTTTATTCGTGTTGTGTTTGTCATTAAGTTACATGTGTCGTGATGTGGTTTTCAGATGAGGATTTAGGCAGCAATCAAACCCAGGATGAAGTGGAAATAAGTGAGTTTAATGATGTCTCACAAGTAACAAAGCCAAGAAACTCAGAAAAGCAACGAGTACTAGACTCAAACAACTATAGACTATGACAAGGATCCAGCGGGGAAACTAAGACACAGGTGAGTATAAATACACAGGGGAAAATAATCAAGGACAGCTGGAACCAATAATGGGGTAGACAAGACAACACAGGAACTAGATCAATTAGAAATAACACACAAAACCCCAGATCCTTACAACATGGGTTGAACCTTTGAGCCCAAAGTAAAAAAAAAAAAAAAAAAAAAGCAATATTTTCTTGCAGATATCAAGAAATGAATTGCTCACCCTCAGCTATGCGAGAGTAGAGCTTCACTGAGCAGAATCTCCTGCTCCGTCACCACGAGTAAATTAACGCACTGTGCCATTGGTCAGGTTCAGTTTCAATTCAGTTCACTTTATTCACTAATATCAACTAAAGGGACTTTACAAAAAAAGTCAGATCAGTCAGTTTTGATCTATTGTCCAAATTGGTTAAAGTTTTGTGTCTAAGGAAACCCAGCAGATTGCGTCAAGTCACCGACTAACAGTTGCTTGCAATAGGCCATCTTATTGTTTATTCTGAGCGGTGAAATGGTGTAGCTGAGTTTAGAAGCACACATTCTATGCTGAGGAATTAGGATCTTTAAATTCACTTCTTCTTTTCACTTCTGTTTTTGTTGCTTGGTAAAAATAAAGTGAAGTTTGCTTGGATTAAAAAAAATATGTCACCCCTATGTGGGAGTCAAAAGCAAACTGAAATGCATCAACTTTATTTAGTGATTATATCTCGGTCTGCATGCAGCACTCAAAGTTTTTGTCCCTGCATAGATTTCTATTGTTACTGCAGTTCATCAAACCAGTTTCATTATCAACGATTAACTGAGTAAATATAGTAAGCAGTTTTCAAATAACAATTTCATTCATTAAACTTTTATAAACAAAATGTCTTTCACATATTTGTTAAAACTGTCACCATGTTGTGACGGTACAACATGGGACAAGCTGTGAAAAAATTCAACTCCTCTGCCGCTTCTCTGTTGTCCTACTGCCATGTGCAGAAATGCACCGCTTGGTCAGAACCAACCAATCAGAGCCAGGAGGAGGGGCTTAGCAATGTCAACTAAATTCATGTACAAGCTGCTCACTGTGCTAATGGCGGAGAAACAACTTATCATTCCAGGAAAACTGTTTACCTGCTGTCATGGGCGGCTATGCTAACTAGCCTTAGCATTCACTGAAGGCTGGGCAGTGGTGAACTAGCTGTAGCGTAACAGACAGAAAGGGCAGGGTGTTCAATTCAAGCCATGTCTTGATTCTTCAGGTCAAACGTTGATCACACCTGGCCAGTGTAGGCGAGCCACATGATGTTCACTTATGATTTAACAAAAGGTGTAATTATAATTCCACAGGTTGATTTAGGCATGCTTTCTTCACACAACATCTTTCTGTGATGCTAAAATTAGTTTGATGATCTGAGACATGTTATGTGAGAGAAGAAAAGCACATTTTAAAACATCTGTAAAATTAAAATTCTTTTCACTGAAACACTTTCTCTATTTCTCACCTCTGGTTTCTTTAGAAGTTGATACTTTTTCTGGGGTCAAACACATAAATAATTTCTGCGTCATGCTGTTCCAGCAGAACATTTATAAACTAGGATGTTGCTGCCTTATGCAGTATAAGTTTTTACATGATATTAAAATTTTTTGACCACAAAAAATGGCTTTTTTCTTCCATTTCCTGGAAAGTTTCCATCTTGACTATGTAAGGTTTCTGTCTGACAGCGATGATATGATGGCGCTCCCAAACTGGTGTTGGCGGTTTATAAAACGGTCCAGACAGCTGATTACAGATCACGGCTCGGCTGTCTGACTTCAGGTAGTTCAGCAAAAACCAAAATCTGCTTCATTTGCAGCCAGTCCTGCATGACTGAGGCAAACAGACTTTCACCTTCACTTTAAAGACTGAAGAAGGGCAAAAAATAGCAGAAATAAAACCCAGCAGCTTGCTGAGCAAAGCAATACTGGAAAAAGAAGTGAAAGTAAAGACTGAAACTGGTCTGCTTCGGTCGCCCACAACTTCTAGGTTTTTAATGTTGGGATGGTTTAAAATGCTCCTTTTAAGTTGTCTGTTATTTAAACTTCACATACTGTAATGATGCACATATCAGAGTGAATAAACACTTATGAACTTTTATTCAGCTTGAACTAAATTATTCCAAAATATGAAGAACTTTGACTAAAATCTTATAAGAATTGTTTAATTTACCTTATAGTAATTATAATATATTAATTATAATTACTGAAAGAATTAGTTATAATTATTTATTATTAATATATTAGAAGAGTGCTAATGTAAATCCAGAAAGAAACGGGCATCATAGAGATACCAAGCCTTGTGAGTAGCTTGTTTTGAAGAGTTCCAGTACCAGCCTTTTCTGTCCTACCATCACAAACAGGAAGGTAATGTTTGACTAAATCTATTGGGACTTCCTCTGGATCAGTCTGAACAGAATTCTTACTATGTGGTGGCTTCTGTCAAGAAACAAAATAGCTTATTACTGGGTCTTTTGACAGAGTGATAAAGTCAAATCAGCACAGAAATGCTTCATAGTGTTGAACCTTAACCTTTTCCAAAGGTCAAGTGAACAGAATATCTGTGTGGTATGCTGAAAAGAAGACTGCAAAAGAGAACCAAGTTCTTTAAACAACTTAAAGACACTGAGCATTGAGGAAAGGCTCAGTGTATGCTCCAACATTGTAAAATGTTATGGGAAACGTCTGTGAGCTGGAGATTGGATAAACCAATGGCAGCACAAACACCAATAAAAAGATACATTTACTCTAAGGCTTTTTACAGAGTGACAATCAAACTTTCTGTTACAAAGTCTCAACAGAAAAGTCCTACAACAAAAATTCAGTTCTTGGGTCACAGAATGGATGAAAAGACATAAGTTCAGATACTGTGATTAAAAACCTGGGATCATACAAATACGATTAAAAGACAGGGGCAGAAAATCACCAAAGTCATTTGCTGTTGTGACAAACAGGTTGCCATCTGCCACATGCCGTACTGACGGAGCTGAGGGTCTGAGCCAAAACTACACAATGGTAGAAACATCAAGGCTGCAAGTTCTTTAAGTGATTCAAGATCCATTCAGCGTCCTCTTAAATTTCTCTCCACAGAGGCTGTGAGGTAGTTGGATGGACAAAGAGAAAGTTTAGGGTTTAGCCAGTGAGAAAATACTTTATCTGAGATAGTAACAAGAAATAAGTTGGACAGTTTCAGAAATATTTCACAAAATTTCTCTAGAAATATCTCTGCTCAATAATTTAATACAAGCTTTGATGTTCCTGGGGTCAGATCCAAGGCAACAAACTCTGATTAGGTCAAGATCATTTGAAAAATGTGAGAAGAAGTAATCTTAACCCAACCAACACAGTGAGCCTCTCTTGGAACGTATAACTTGGCGGAGGAAAGATGGCAAAGTGTTATTCAGAGGTTAAGCAAACCTTCAGGTGACATTTTAGATAATTTAGAGTTCTGGACCCTGAAGTTACTCAAAAGACCGTTTCAAAGAGAATCTGGCAGTGGAGGACCACTACTGTGAGTCACGTCAACCGAGACTCCCACCGTTGGAAAAACAATACAGGATGAAAGATTCCAACATTTCCAGGGCACAAACAGCGTTACCTTGGTAACTGCACCAGACTGGTCAATGCCGCTCACAACTGTCGCGCAAGCAGCCTAATGTTGAGTTAGAGACCTAGGTCTTAGAGAGCCTGGGGATTTCTGTGTGTGTATTTGACACTGAGCCTGTGCTCATATCAGATTACGATTATGGAGCTTACATGCAACAGCTGGGCTATAATTGGTTATTCAGGACTTATTAAAGGCTTAGAGGTGCGGTGGAGACGAAGAGGGGAGTGGACGGGGGATACGGTCATGGTACAGAGGTCCCAGTCCGCTGCATGGAATCAGATAGAAACTATGCTAGCAGTGATAGTCACTGTCTTACAGAAAAGACTGCTCACATGTTTTTGTTATGCTGTGCCAACATGAAACATGTGACGACCAGAACATTATGAACAACTTCAAAATTCTTAATTCTAACTCAGGTGTATCTGCATGAGATCTAGTAGATGTTTTCCAGTAGAGTTTTGGTGTCAACTTTAGAGAAAAGACGAGGGGAAAGAAATGGTCACACTGCCTCATTTTTCTACTAAATGTCTGCATATGCTTATTAATTTGTCATATGAAAAGACTAAATAGGCTGAATCTGTCACACTGAAAAACTATAGACTTTCAATTTAAACTTAACAAGAAAGGCATGAGGTGTACAATGTGAACCTTGCTTAAAGCACTCCACTCCAAAGCACTACAGTAATCCATGTGTTAGCAGTCACCTGCCTGCCTGCTTCGTTTGAATCAGCAGTGTGAACTTTCTGGTTTCTCAGAGACAGTAGCAGAAGGAAAAGACTGGTTTCTGTTTGACAAGCAGAAAAGAGTCAATGAACAGCATTAAATATGTTATAATATGTAAAAAGCAGCTGCATGTATTCATACAATGCCACACCAAAGCAATGCAACAATATCTGGTAGCTTGATCATCTGCCTGTTGGGTTTTGAAATGTTTGGGCTTCCTGGTGCAGTAGCGTACGGCCGCGTCCGCGAGGAGTTCGATGGCCCCATTAAGAAACCCCGATTTTAAATGCTGCGTTTTGTTCCAGCAGCACTATTTGTAAAGCTACTCCAAGACAAACATGTTGAGTCACAATTATTGTATTTAAGTTGAATCTGTTGCATCATTTTATCCATTTAATTGATTGGTTTTATAATTAAGTCGATACTTTTTTCTTTTTTTTACTTTGTATTGCCATTAGTGTAATACAAAGTAAAGAGGTGGACTGCTGGGAGTCCACCTCTCACTCCCAGCAGCAGCGGGGAGTGAGAGGTGGACGGGGGCCCCGGGGCCCGTTGGTGAGCGGTGGAGAGCAACCCGAGTAGATCACTGTGTCACCAGAGGAAACAGAAAGGCAATCATTTATGTTCACCTAAATGAACATTTATGAATTGCTCATAATTATTGTGATTATAAGAAATAATTACTTGCTCATGTCTGCCATGCAATAAGGAAACTTCACTTTACACGTACATTCAGATGTCTTTGATGTCAATACTATTTATATAAATTCAGTTCTGTTTGTCTCAAGACATTTGACAATGGTGGAACCAGTTCACTGTAAACACAGCAACAGCTGACTCATCTCAGCCCAAACATCCAGCATTGTGTTTTTAGTAACTGACAGCATAGTTTCCCTTTTTCACCGTTTATGTTCCCCTCCTGGTGCTGGTAGGGTCAGACTGCAGACTGCAGGGTCTTGTTCAGACTTTTTGACAAGAAGATTCTTTTATTTTGACTCAGTTGCATTCAGTTTCCTTGCCACACTTCTTCGCAGTAGTTTTGCTTAGACAGTGAAACTGTTATTCCTTCACTTAAATTTTAAAAGAAATACATGTGGAAGAAATGTCATGTTTGTACCTGACCCATTTGTTTGTTGGAGTGTTTTTTGTTTTTTTTTTGTTTTTTTTTACTCCTCTCTCTTTGTTTAGTTGATAGAGAGCAAAGATAATAGACAGGAAAAGCTGGTTTTCCAGGGAGAAAGAAGAGTCTGAGGTGAAATATCAGACCAACAGACCCAAGGCCAACAGGGGGTGGGATGTCTAACACTGACTCAATGTGAATGCCCCGCTGCATGGAGGTGGAAAAAACAGGTGTTGACTGGAACAAAGAGGAAGAAGTGCTTTTTGGAAGAGACCTAGCTGCGTTTTTGACTAACAGGAGAAAACAGCTGTACGGTTTGTGTTCTCAGCCAGCTCATATAAACAGTAGCTGGTCAGCCGTCACATTAGCAGCTGCTGATTTCCACTGTTTGTGGGTCGATATGTCGCCTTGCAGCCAAAGGTAACCAGCAAATCTTTTAGCTGGACGTACAACATCTGGTCTTCAAAATTGTTTTTTGTTTTTCGCAGCTTTTTCAGATTTCTTTGACTACTGGCTCAAAGAAATAGATAAGAGTGTGTTTACACTCTGCAGGACTTTAAAAGTAACAATCTCGTGTCCAAAGCAGTTTAAAAGTGCCTGGTTTGTCCAAAAGAGTCAACGGCTTACTGAAACATGACTTCCTGTTAATCTTCAAACTAAGTGTATTATGCATATATGTTGTAAGCGAGAAATAAAATATTCACTTAGTTTTATTAATTTTATTTTATATTGTACAAACACATTATCTCTCTGTGGCTCTTATTCACAAGATAAGTTGTCTTTAATTCATCCATTTTGATGAATTTATTACATCAATTTTAAATGTTTAGCATTTCAATGCTAAACATGCTGCAGCAGGACAGACGTCCCCAATGTCAGCATCAATGGTCGACATTTCAAAGCAGTTCCATGTCTGATCAGGGCTCAAAGGGCAAAATGTCACTAAGCACCAATCTGAAGGGTGAAGAGCCTGAATAACACATTAAATCCATTTACTCCATAATTTAGTACCAAAAAGGGGTTTGAGTTGAAATGAGTTGAATGTTACTTTCAATTCAAATTCAAAACATAATTTGATTAAAATGCAGTTATGATTAACTAAATACAAACTCTGCAACAAACTTGATTAAATATTTTGAATTGCGTCCCACCACTCAATCATCAAGTTCTCCATCAGTCCAAATATAAAGCAAAAACAAATTCTGTTAAACATGAAACACGTGATCTATCAAGACACTCTACACAATAATGGGTGGGAAATGTCCAGCAATGATGACTTTAGTGAATTGGTGTGAACCTCCATGTTACTAAAATATTATTTTGCTGGATAGTCAAATATACTTGATATTCACAGAAAATTGGGTTTTCATTTTTTGGTTGAAAGTCAGGACTGTCAGAGGTGATTCCTCCAGGAAACAACCATGTCAGCTGGTTTTCCACAGGCTGACGGACATGCTGGACCTGGGAGTCTGTCTGGCAGCCACTGTGTGACCGTCAGCCGTGTCTCAGAGTGCCGCAGCAGGTACAGACGGACAGACAGAGCGCTGATTGTCACAAGTGTTATCCGAGTCCAGCGGTGGCGGTTGGCAGGATACGTTTCACCCAGCGTGAATGTGAAGTGACAGTCCGTTATTGTGATAAAATCGAGCAGGAGCCGATCTCATTCAGCGGGGTTCCCTAGGAGAGAGACACAGGAACACAGTGAAGTGAGCCAAGTTGGTAATGCAAGCTGAATCTAAACTACCTGCTTGTTTTTGTCTGAGAGATGATAAGCTGCTGTCGAAGCAGGAGAGCTCAGCTCTCTGACCACTCACTTTAACAAACACAGGAGACTGAACACAAAGAGAGCGACTGTGAGTGGGGTGTGGGAGCATATGGCACAAGACAGGTGCTTAAAGAGAAAAAAGGTGAAGAACTCATGTTTACTTGGTCATTACCTTGTCAGCATACATAGAGATAAAACAAAGAAGAGTTAGCGATGACAATATGAAAGTGGGATTATAAAATCACTATTCTCTATTCCACAGGTCAGGGAGGCCCAGAACACTCTTCACCTTGTGATGAAACTGCATATTGATGGCTGTGGTATTGTGGAGCTGTTGCCATGGAGATGTGGGTCATAGTTCTGATGTGGGAGCGTAGCATGGATTTGTTGCTGGCAGCAGAGTGCTGACTGTACAGGACTGGAGCCAGGAGTAAACTCCAGCTGAATCACTGGGATTCTCAAGACCTGAGGCAGACCAGAGGAAGACCTGAGGCAGACCTGAGGCAGACCAGAGGAAGACCTGAGGCAGACCTGAGGCAGACCAGAGGAAGACCAGAGGAAGACCAGAGGAAGACCTGAGGCAGACCTGAGGCAGACCTGAGGCAGACCTGAGGCAGACCAGAGGAAGACCTGAGGCAGACCTGAGGCAGACCAGAGGAAGACCAGAGGCAGACCTGAGGCAGACCA
>CAEGAE010070019.1:0-10717 GCA_903067095.1 Girardinus metallicus | reverse complement strand
TATATATATATATATATATATATATGAAATCATAATGGAATAATTGAAAAATCCCTAGCAGCAATGTTAGAACAACACGTCTGCATTTTAACCTCTTGATGCAGGAAGCTGTGTAACAGCTTAGCGGCTTTGCTTTAAAGTTACCTGAAAAGTTAAACCCAAAAATATTCATACTGCTGGCTAAAGAGTAAAATCATTTTCATTCAATCAAGAAGTTTGTTTCTAATAGGACATTGCACAGGCACTTCTGACAAGATTTAATGGCGATCAAACTATTCTAATAAACACTGGCCACCTTTTTTGCAAGTTTCTACTTTGGTGACTTGGTGACTTTGATGATTTATCTTCAAGTTTCTGTGGTCAGAAGGCCTCTTAACCATCACCCTAATCTTTTGTTCCCTCCACAATTTTTTTCTCAGAATCAAGTCAGGACTTTGACTGATCTACTCAGAATATCACTTTAAGTCAGAACATACATGTCAGTAAAATTAAAACATAAATTTATCTGTATGAATATGCTTGGACTTAAAATTAGGCAAAAATAAAGACACAAGAAGTGATTTTTCTGTTAGTTTTTTCTTCAATTAAAAGTAACTGTAAAGAGGAAACTATACGATGCAGTGTCTTTGAATGTGATTAATCTCTTCAGAGAATGGTTAAGGCTTTAAGTCACTTCTCTATAACCAAATGCTTCACGGTGCAGTTTTGAGTCCTAATGTAGAAACACGGTGAAGTCTCTCTTTTAAAATAGAAAATAATAACTTTGAAAGAAAAGCAAAAAAATAAATAACCAAACCCAAATTATATCTCTGTATTTTTAATAAAGTTTATAACAACTACTGAAAATGTAGGTATACCATGAAATAAAGGAAATTAAAGTTAATTTCAAAGTAAAACTAATTAGGATGGAGGACACGATGCGCTATACTGCACTTTCCGTGTGTGGACAAAAATGATCCGACCGCTTCCTGCTGCCATCAATCGACGTTTAATTTTCATGAATTCAGAAAAGAAATGGCCAGAATTTAAATAATAATAAAAATAACTTTTAATCTTGGTGCTGTATTTTCTTCACGGCCAGCTTGTTTATTTATGGCTCAACATGTGGCTACAGCCGAGCTCTATTGGTTCACAGTGATGGTATGAGAGGCGAAATAACTTCATTACATGTCATGACCCCCCTTGATATAGATATATCCTTTAGGCAGCTTGTCAAGGACTCTGAATTCATGAGGATGTAGATGGATGCCGCCACCTCTTTTTTTTATGCATTTTTTTTTTGCAGCGACTCCTCAGTGCAAACCTGAACAATATTCTCGAAGAGGACTTCTTAGAAGGAGTTTGTTTTATTGATCAAATGAAATTAGCTCACAAACACAGAGAAGAGATGAAGCGGTTTGTGTAATCATGAAGCATAAGTCAGGCGAGATGTTTAATTTAATGGGCCTCATTGTAGCTTTGCGAGGTCTCACATTGTGAACTTAATTCCTCTTCACCACCTTCATTTGCATTGTGTCAATTGACCGGAGCGCTTACTGTATGAGCTCGAGTCACGCTTGAAATTCAGCCCATGCCCTAATACCATTAGGCAAATGCAAAGTTGTGTCATTTACACATTTGAGAAGAGGAAGAAGAAGAAGAAGGAAAAAAAGAGGAAAGCCGGAGGGGAAGGAGGGGTGAGAGAAAAGCCAATTTGTGCCGAACAAGACTCGGCTGTGATTATCAGTGGATGTTATTACTGTGGAGAAGCAGACGTTTGAAGGTTATGTTTCTGGGCAGTAATTGAAATGCAAAATAACATTAGGATCGATGGCCATCTCTGTTTATTTATGAAATCAATATTGTAACTGTCCCACATGAGTCCTCCTCTGATTCCCAATGACGGCTTAAGTCTCTGGTCGTTTATTCCCCCCCTCCCTCCACCACTGCTACCAACCCTGCAACCTCTGTCTTCTGTCTCTTTTTAAAAGGCAGTTAGGGGTGTGTTTGACTTTGCAGAGAGAGCAATTTCCTTGAGGTGGTTGGATATGTATGTAGATGGGGGGTTGATACTCCAGGTAAGGAGACATCATCCATGTGGGAAATCTATGCAATCTCTCCTCGTGGTTGTGACATTGAGGAGGCCATATGCTAGAAGTTCTGTGTACTACGTGTTCGTGCATGTGAGTGTTTGCGTATGGGACGCAGAAAATTAAACAAAGTACTCTAATGCGGTTCAAACCTACCGCTGGGACTTGGGAACTTGGAAGGAAAATACTAACTTTGAAAGTGAGAGAATTAGACCAAAACTTAAAGGTCCATTTTTTTATTCTAGCAAGTCAATCTGTGCAGCTACATATTGTGACAGATTTCTACCCAGGGCAGTATAGCCCTGGGGGCGTGAAGGTGCACATGGCAAAACAAAGGGATAAAAAGTGTCAACTGTGTCTCAAACAAATATTCCACAGCTTAGTTGCAAGTCCAGACAATAAGAATAGCCCATTCCCAGGTCGTAAATAAGAACTATATGGAAATGTACTCCGCAGGTGATGAATGTTTCTGAAGTAAATTAAAGGGGTATATTGGTGTTTTTATCCGGATCAAATTGACTATCTCAAATTTATATTTTAATAGTATTTGTTTGTAATTAATTGGTCCAAGATCACTTTTCCTTTACTCTCTAGGTCAAATAGTGAAAATAAAATTTCTACTCATGGCCTGCATGAAAACTAAAAACTCCCATTATTTTTACAACGTAAATACATCAAACATGCACTTTACAACACTTCTTTAGACTTCAACAAAATTCACATGAAGATTAAATTAGTTTGATGTATAATTTAGGAGTCACTTTGTGATTCTTTTATTTTCTGTTGAATTTGAAACTCTTCCATCTCTATTATTTATATTAGCCCTTAGGAAAAGAAGACTGAAATTCTCTATTAGCAGAAAAATACAATCTTTCTCTGATTTCAGTCCCTAATGATTCTAATAAAACACATTTGCTGTTTTATGCTTTTCTTCCTGAATGAGTTCTTTCAGGGTGTGTGCTGTATTTGATTGTTTGTAAAGTGACAGTGAAAATAAGAGTTTGCCCCAGGGGGCTTTTAATGGAAGAACCACCACATAATACATGTATGTATCAATTTATGTTTACATTATTCCTTTCCTTTATGGATCTTTAACACGCCTATTTAATGTTACTAAAATTCAGTTTTAGGGTGATATTCAAAGTAAATATCTCAAATTAGTTATATTATAGCTTAAATGAGGTTTCCATTGCTGTCTGGTAAAGAAGAAAGTAAGAATTTTATAGTTAATTAGAAAAATAATTCAGAGTGAAAAATAAATAAAAGCGGTTCTTGTTAAATTGGTACAAATAAGTATGCTTTAAATAAATTTGTAGTTTTTCTTCTGATATATGAAGACTTGATGGACATATTCAGAAATTTTCCAACAAATAGAAGTGTAAATACTTAATTAGTGAACAGAAAAATAATAAATAACACTTTCAAATTTACCAATTCTTCATGCACTTCCAGGTGTAAATACAGTGCTGCACCTTATATATACACTACAAAGATCCAGAGATGTATTTTCCTTATAAATAAATATTTGCCTTTTGCTTTGTTAAAAGTGCAAAAACATATTTTATTTTATGCTAGTTTGTTTTCCATGAAACAATTTTAGTTCTCCAAAAATGTCAGAATGAGAGATCCAGCGCCTTCATTTTCCCGAAAGGAAAACTTTTCTTGGCATAAAGTTGTGCTGGAAAAAAAGACTCGCATCAAATACAAACGTGGCAAGCAAATATTTTCCCTCTGAAATCATAAAGTAGACACTGAGGAGCAGAACTTAAATAACGTAAGGTGCTCATTCAGTACAGTTTTTAACCACAAACACAGTCACTGTAAATACATAGTACAGGGTGTAAGATGAAAAAATCTTAAAATAACTTCTTAACAGCTCAAAGTATGAAAACCTTAAACAACAGACTCCAAGAAGATCTCATGTATTAAAAGAAAATTAAAAATTCAGAAAAATATGCTAAAATTCTCAAAAATCTACCCGTAATAGTAATTTTAAATTTAAATACAATTAAATGTAGTGTTTTATAACCTAACTTTAGGAAACCACATCCATCCACAGCTTTGCCTCCTGACTACTGCAACACACTCATTGTGAAACTCCAATACATCAAAAAACTCTGCAGCAAGAATCCTGATGAGAGTGAAAACACAAAAAAACCAAACCATTTCGCCATGTCCTTCACTGGCTTACTGTCTCTGATTTGATACAAGCTCTCACTCTCAAGTCGCATGTTTTTTCTAACTGAAAATGATATTAACTTTTTGGTGTGGCCCAGCCAGAGTTCAGATTTGAATCTGTGGAGGAGCTAAAAATTCAACCATAAATGTTACAAAAATGTATGTCCAGTGGAAACATGCAATAAGCAGGTCAGCAATTATATAGAAGGTTTAAGGGCTCATCAAAAAATGTTCAACTATCTTTTGACATGCCGTTATATAGTAAGATGTAAATTAAGCAGATTTTTTATATTTCTTTTACATTACTTTATTATATTCAGAGAAATGTCTATCATTTCCTTCAGAGAGAAACTTCTTGATTAGATGAACATAATTGTAAATCTAAAACTGCTAGGGGTGGGAATACTTTGAGCTAAATTGTAATTCTGATTCCATTTTTCTGACTGGTCTTGGCTTCTTATGGATATAATTCTGTGCTTTTTATCAATAACTATAAATTTGATCCTTTCACTTTAGCTAGATGCTTTATTCTGTAATAGTTCAAGCTCATATCTATGTAATTTGTATTATAAATAAAATTGTGTTTTATTCTATTATATATTTTTCCTCTGTTAAAGGAGAACTAGACTGGTAAAGAGAAGAAAATCTTTTTTCCCCCCATTCATGACCTTTTTACTTATATGTGTGAGCGCCTATGTTTTTTTGATGACCTTGATTTATGATGCGAATACCTGCATCACCCCTGTGTGTTGTTGTTCCTGCTCAACTCCCCGGACGACATGCACAGCCACCCTTCCCGCCTTTCGCCACACGTGACCATTCATTTCCCGGACACACTGATACCATGGACTAACGCCGTAATCTATGCGTTTTGTGGTTCGGGCCACTCAGTTTAAAGCTGATAGAGTTTGCCCCAAACAAGGACGGCCTATCCTGGAAAGATTAATGAACTAATTTCATGCCTGGCTCCTTGCTTCTGTCCTTCTGTGTGCTTCCATGTTCGGCTGCATGTTCTGCACAGAGATTTACGCTGCATTGCTTGCAACAAGTTTAACACTCGTGCGTTTCCTTGGTGAGGAAGTGTTAACATTAGCATACCTTCAATAAACACATGCTGAGGATTCTTTCGATCACACCTGTTTTGGTTCTGGATGTAAATTTATTAAAGAAAGTTGCAGAATTAGATTGGTTTATAATTGACATATGCAAACATTACAGTTTTTGTAAAATGCTCCGCTGAGGCATTTTCAGGCTGGAAAAGAAATCACAGCTGATTTGTCTGGATAACTTTAAGCTGTATGGACGGTTCAGTGGTTTTCCGTAAGTAGCGAAGTCTCATTCTTGCCGTGTGATGGACAGACGGAAACCCGTGTCTGCTGCGTCCACAGTGGGACCGTCTCACAGCAGCAGAACAGAGACGGCAGGTGACCTTCACGTCTGTCTGATGAGTCCTGCTTGTCTGCTCTGTTTGTACCATTTTTCTGCGCAGCGGAGCACACACTAACCTATTAGATATTAGGTGCAATGCGTTTGAGATAGTGTATGTGTGTTTTGTCAAGGGACACATCGAGGAGGGTCAGGCTACACTTTAAGAACTCCATGTCTTTTTATAATAAGAGAAAGAAAACCAAATTATGACACTACGTACCTATTTCTGTCTGTGCGAATCGGTGGTTTGTGCCATTATTTCATTTGGACAGATCTGAGAGGACCCATTAGAAATTTCCATTAAACGTAACAAAAAACATCTCCCCAGCGTTGCTGTGTGCTAAGTGTGGAATGAACTACTTTTTACCAACGCCACAATGTACTATTCCATAGGGATTCCCCCCCATATCTAGCTGTGATGATGTATTAACTGTTACCACGCTGCTTTCTGCACCTCCCTCTGACAGGAAAAAAATCTGCCCTCCAAACTGACTGTAAGCACATGCTGATTTTCAACAAGATTTAACACGAGTGCTGTGAATCTTTTATAAACCACAATGGCCTCATGTTGAAGACGTAATGTTGTATCGCTCCATCTCGCACTATGTTAACAGTCCTGACTAATTAAAAATACATAAGGAACGTCTGGGATCCGTAAGGGGTGGGGGGTTATTTTCTCATGCCTCATCTTAAACAGGAAGGAAGCGGAGGAATCGATAGATCCGATCCGGGCTTGCGGGGAGGGAGGCTATCTTCATCCCTCTTTCCATCCTCTGTGCGTTAGCACTTAAGAGAAGTTCTATGCTGTCAGAGCCCAAAGACTTAGTGACTTAATGCAAAGAGGAAAAGGACATCCCTTACCATTAGCACCAGATCTAAAACAGGGGGCAACCCTCAAGAGCACTTAGGAAAAATAAAAAAAAAGAAATCAAAAGAATATACCTTGCCTCAGCCAAATGAGAGTTTTTGTAAGGATGTAGGAAAATACACAACTGCTGAATGTTGCAATTATGATATCGGTGACGATCAGTCCTTGATTAAGCAGGATGTGGGAGCATGGCCTAGAATCTGTTTGGTCCCTCTACTAAAGTTTCTTTCATGCAAATTGCAGAAGGCGGCCACACATTGGCTTCAAGATTTTTAAGACTTGTCCACATTAAAATGACCAAAATGATTTATGTAACGGTCCTTTATAAGCAGCTTTTTAGAAATGGCAACATTTCTAAAAGTGCATTTCTCTTTAAAGAAGGACCCAAAATGTTGCTAACTTTGTCAAACTTGAATTGTGTGGTTACATCTGAGATACTGGGGGTTTGGTTGGAGGTAGGTCTATCTTTTTTTGGGAAATTTACAAAATCTAATGCTTGGAAAATTTGCAATCATAAAATAAAATTTGGGGGTCCCCTAAAACCTCTTTGCATTAGTGGGGCTCCTGCCCTTGTATGAGATATTCTTTAAGTCTGAGCCAGGTTTTCATCTGTCTTGTCACTAAAATCTTTGTCAGGTGTTAAGATCAAGGACAGGGAAAGTTCACTCTAATGTCCAAATATACAATATAATTCAAAACCCTATAACAATCTGTTAGGTATTGCATCCAGGAAACATTTTGCCATCACAATTCTGGGACTCAACTATATTGAAGTGATCACTGTGATTTGGTGTACTGTGCAGCTGACATTTTTAATGTGGCAATAAAAACTTGGACACAGTCAAGCTCCAGCTCAGGCCTGATTGTATTACCGAATAATCTGTACACATACACTGACAGACTTGGTCACTTCAAATTAAAATTTCTTTATTTATGTAAACTTTAAGTATTACTCATAGCTTTGTTTACTATTTTTACACGATTCATTTTCATCTCTTTCAGTTTTTTTTTTTAAACTGAGTCTATAAAGTGATTGAAAAAAGAAGTCAGGCCAAACTAGCATTAACTTTAGATTGCTGCAGGTCAGTTACAGTTTAAATGCTAAATACAATGTAAAAACACTCAAATTTTTATGATAAGTATAACTACAACAGCTTAAATAAAATGCGCTGACTCCAGAGTTTGTGCAGCAAAGACAAAGAACTTCCAGTAAATAAAATTATTTTAGCAGTTGAACTATAACTAGTTATTCTGACATAGTCACATTCAAATATTCCAAAGTTTCTTCTTACTTTATTAAAAAAATGTCTCTGTCACGATCTATAAATTAATGCAAACAATGCATCTGTTGTTTTATGCAGATTACAACAAAATAGAACTATGTCAGTCCACACAAACACACTCTCAAATTCAGAGTAACTATAACAAATAACCAATGACAGGAGATGCATGTTAGAAATATCCAGTCACAGCAAAGTGGGATGGTTCACAGATTTGTTTTTGTTTGAGACAGTTGCAGTTTAAAACAATCCATTGATTTTTATGGCTCAAAATCTGTGTTACATGTCCCAAAGGAGCATTAGCCGTAATATGCAGAACTGCAGAAACTGCAGCATGTCCGCTTCTGCTTACAATCAGTTCATAACTCATGATCATGCGCTGTTGTTACTGTTTTAGTCTTGGAACGTAGATGCTGTAAAATATTGTAACATAAGTAGTTTGACAGAGCTTTGACCAGAGTATGTACCCTCTCAGAGAAAGAGGAAGTCTGCACTTCATTTAATTGATTTAATTCATCTTTCCAATACGTCAAATTTATTTATAAATGCATTTGAATGTAACGCTATGGCAATTAAGCTCAGATTTTGACTCTACATGTGTGTTTACGAATTAATATCAATCATTTTTGTTGTATGGTTCAAAAAACACGCAGCGTAAACTGGGAGAAAATGGAAACAAAATGTTGAGAACACTCTTATGAAAAACTTCATCTATAATATGAGTCTCCCTCCCTGCCAGGGGAGTTTTGCGGGTACATGCAGGTACTGTGATCAGCTGTGGTGACCATAGTACCTCTGGTTCCCGCAGAGGAAATGACTTGGGTAAAGGTTCTCCTCGTAAAGGTTCCTGCAGCAAACACACACCTTCACCTTACTAAATAAATTAAAACACACAGAAAATTTTACTTTTTCATCTTAAGTTGGTGATTTTGGCTCTGGAGTGGTTAGCTCAATATGTTGTTGATGTCAGGTCTTATTCAAGTAATGAAATCATTGTTTTTTAAGCCTTGTTTATTCTATATATTCCAGTGGAGAAAAAGCTGGTAATGGATAAAATAGCTCAAATGTTTGAGTTTTAAGTTCCTAAATAAACTACAATAATACATTTTCTTTCACAGAGAAAATAGTATAAAGGACAATATAGCTCTCCCCAAAGAGTTGATTTATGTCCTGAGCCTCGTTTTGTCAAATCAATAACAGACAAAATCCTTGAGTAGAATAAAAACGGATTGGATATATAAATGCCTGCCAAAAAATTAAGAAAAGTAAAAAGCCATAAATGAGCAGTCAAATAAATTTAGGAAGTAGCTACGTAATTTAGGACATAGTTTGAAACATCTTGACGTATTTTAAGGCTTTTAAGGCTTAAATATATCATTTAACATTTTAAATTAAGACTTTCAGGAACCCTGAATATGATAAAAAACAAAAATGTTTTCCCAGGTCAGTGCTTCCCACCGAGGCAGCAGTAATCTGGCACCATCCGCTGGCAAAATAACCAGGACTATCGATTTGGTCATCTATTACCCACAATCCCCCAAATGCTGAGTGTAACACCTCTCTCTGTCCATTAACAGCCTTCTAAGCTTTCATTCATTCGTTCATTCATTCATTTGCTTCTGGCAGACGGCCAGTTGTAGACATTGTTTTCAAGATGTATGGAGCATCTGTTGACATGGTCGTTAGTTACTATTTTGCCTGAGAGGAATGGGCTCTGTCGGTGTACTGCTTGGCATTCCAGCACATTAATGGTTGTGTAAAGTAATCTATTAAACTCAGATGAACCAGCTGAAGAATTTCTCACAGAATGATGGACTGATGAAGGTTGAAAGCCAGGGAGGGATTTTTTTTTTCTACTGCTATTTAGTGATACACATTGTATATCTCTTCAGAAAATATCACATTAGAATTTATACATAAGCTTAAAAAATTGTTGTTTTAATCTAAGACTATTTCATTTTTGATGCGATTCAGAAAATTACCTAAATCCAACTGCATATATGTTTTTTCTGTAACCACACAAGTGTCACCTTCTGTGTGTTCCTCCAGATTGCTGACCAGAATGCCCACTGACGACCGACATCTACCCTCCAGCTGTGGTTCTTACGTCAAAACTGAGCCCTCCAGTCCGTCTTCCTCACTCGTAGACACCGGCAGCCATCACAGTCCCAGCGGCAACTCAGACGCCAGTAGCGGCTACATTAACGGCAGTGGCGGGCGCTCCCACATCTTAGACTCACCTCCAATGTTCAACCCGGGCATGCTCGGTGGCGGCAGTGCGTGCTTACGCCGTTATGAGGAGTGCTCCGGCAGCATGGCGGACGACTCGCCAATTAAGTGCGAGTACATGCTCAATGCCATTCCCAAGAGGCTTTGCCTGGTGTGTGGCGACATTGCCTCAGGGTACCACTACGGCGTCGCCTCTTGTGAGGCCTGCAAAGCCTTTTTTAAAAGGACGATACAAGGTATTTTTCAAAGTCTTTCAAAATCATCTTGCATTAGATATAAAACAATGAAGTGAAGTTGGTAAAAAGGTATCAATCTTTCGCAGTGGATAGTTTGTTGCAGCAGTAATCCTGTTGCATGTTGGGAAAGAGGAACAGGAAGAAACCTGTTTGTCATTTTCTTTGATTTTACTTTTTGTAGGTATATGTTTGAGTAAAATGAACTCATATTTATATAGAAACAGCAATTCCAATGCTTTAACTCAGGAAGAGTTCAGAAATCAATATTTTGTGGCATTACTATGAGGTTTTCAATGGGGCTCAGTGCAGTGGTCTCTTAATTTTTTCCCAAAAAGTGTGTGCATGTGTGTATATAGATAGATAGATAGATAGATAGATAGATAGATAGATAGATAGATAGATAGATAGATAGATAGATAGATAGATAGA
>CAEGAE010070012.1:0-85032 GCA_903067095.1 Girardinus metallicus | reverse complement strand
TATATATATATATATATATATATATATATGCTTCCCCATGGACACTGGGGAAGCACAAAAATAACTACACACGCTTTTTTAATAGTTTAGAATGTAAGACAAGTTTTCATGCTAAGCCTCTTTATTAAAAAGAAAATAGAATATATGAAAACTGGAGCAGTTGGTAGCACTGTTGCCTTGAACCTTACATATTAAATTTGCCCTTTTATCTGCTTTGTTTTCAATTGTCTATCTATTTTTATAAATACCAGAGACTCTGTCTCGTTTTGTGGTATATTTCTGCTATTTCATGTGCAATGAAATAACAAGAAGAATTACATTTGCTCTAAATGTCTTCATACAAATCTCAAACATGTAGCGTAATCTGATAAGTCAATCAATTCTTCAAATAAAGTTCATCCTGTAAAGACGGTTTTTAGGCTGTATCCTGACATCTAGTGGCGAGCATTTAATCTTACACGATTAGGTCGGACGTGTTTATCTATATATGAGCTGATAGTAAATTTGATGTTATTTTGTAAACTGTTTTGAATACAATTCTTGATTCCGCTTTGAATTTTTTTCAGTGGTGATTTTACGTTAATGTGTTGTCAATAAAAAAAAATCCACTATAAAAATCCACTATATCCATATCAGTACAAAACTGAAACCTGAAAACTAGATTTTCTTTCCAGCGCTTAGGGACGACCCTGAAGGCAGCACGGTAGACGGCTTGGGCATGCGCACTAGAACATTTTGTATGCAAACCGTTCGAAATCGACGGATGGTTCAGAGGAAGCTGGCGTTTGTTAAATTTAATTTTTGTGGCGGTTGTGAATAATACATTTTTTTTTTTTATCGGTAAGCCATTTACAGATGCTGTGTTTACGTAAGTTAAAAGCCGACATTTAGCATCTTTTGTACATTTTTACGTATTACTCCTACTAGTATGAAATTACAACAGGCTGATAAAATGTGTATGTTAGAGCTAGTTTAAAATGACATTAGGGTTTCATTCATGTCCATCTTGTGTATATTTACCTAAATGTGATGTGTGTTTTCCACCGTCTGTGTCAGTGTTACCGTTTATAACTGCTTTTAACTCAACGCTTGCAATGAGCGGTTAAGCTACAATGCTAGCTTTACGTCACTCCGTCCGCAGCACGTACAGTACAGGCTTAGAAATACTCTGGTGTTGTTTGGACTGCTGATAGTAAAATTATATACATTTATCGTTTCCCCTCTGCGGCAGGGTTCATACAGCCACTAAAACCGACCCAGTTCCGGTAAATTTATAGACGTCTGCTGTTTTAATTTTCTTTGGGGAAATTTCCAAGTTAATTGCTTCTTGCTTGTGACCTAAAAAGAGACAATTAACCCAGTTTTGAGAAATATTTCACACCTAATGTTGCTCTGAACATTTTAAAACACATCAACATCGTTGGATGGGTTTTGTTTAAATGGATTTCCTGCTTTTCCACCACCTCCTCCATCCATCCTCCCTCACACACTGCCATCTTCTGCCTCCTGTCTGATTCCTTCAGGTGTAACGTCAGATATGGCCCGTGGGCACCAGAAGTTTCAGTCTCAGCAGAAAAATGCCAAGAAGCAGGCGGAAATAAAGAAGAGCAAAGGTCATGACCAGAAGGCAGCAGCCAAAGCTGCCTTGGTATACACCTGCAGTGTATGCCGGGTATGTAAATTATATGCATCAATCTGGGCACACGCTATGCTTTTGTGTTTAAATTTGTAAAAAAAAAAAATGGAGAGTCTCAGTTATTAAAAAAAATGCACTCCATGCTAAGCATTACCCAAACCATCTACGGTTTACAGAAGTGTTTGTACCCGTGTTATGTTGCGTCACAAACTTTATTGAATTGGGATTTTCACATGATAGGCAGTCGTCAGTGCAAAATTGTAAAAGTGGGAGAAATATGGTGAATGGTTTTGAAAAATCTGAAAAGTGTGGCTTGTATGTGTTCAGCCCACGTTCTTCTTTTTCTTTTGATTTCATTGACTGTTAGCAAACTAATTCAAGTGCATTACTGCCACCACCAGACTGGAAGCTTGACTTGGAGAATCGAAAGATGGAGAAGAAGAAAACAAACAAAAAAATTTCAAATGAAACATTTCAGCAGATTTTACGGAATTCCTCTCATCACATCTGGTGCCTATGAATGTTCAATTTGGAAAGAATTAAGGCTGCGGTTATTGACTATTTTGCTTAGCGATCAATCTATTCTGGCGATTAATTGATTGATCGGGTACAAAAAATGGGCAGATTCTGCAGATTTTTCATTAAATCCTTTTTATATAACATTAAAAAAGTAAAACAAGCAAATTATTCAATTTTCTTTTTTGCCTAAATGCAATAACATTTCATTTTAGCGTATGCTTCATCATTTGTTGCAAAGCATACCTCTGCAGCTAAAAAAATGCTTGTAACATCTACGTGAAAAATTCACTTCTTCCTGTTTAACAGAACATCAATATAGTGTGCGACTGACCTGTTGATTATTTTTGGACTAACCAATTGCTAATTGGATAGCAGAAGGTGCATAGTAGAAGTTTGTTTTGTTTTGTCTTTTGTTTTACAGAATTTGAAGCTAAAACTCCCACTTGAGGAGGTTTAAGCAGAACATTTTTACTGTCTATGGTTATTTTTTTTATGTCTAGAATCCAAAATGTTTATATTTTTGTACAGTTTTGGTTTAATTACTTCTCTGAGTGTGTTGATCTTCCAGCCACTGACCTTGTTTTGAGTCTCTATGCTCCCATTAACGATTTGTCGATTAATTGACGATTAATCGACGATTAATCGTTTGAGCCCTAGAAAGAACCACTAAACATCCTCCTTTATTTTAAAAAATAAATAGCAGTAGGTAATATGTAATTCTAGTCCAAAGCTTTAAATCAGCACCTAAACTGTGAAAATAATCATTGCCTGCTTTGAATTTTAATTTGAAGTGGAAACTGGGTAGACTATGGTATTTCTCTCCTTGCTGTGACAACAATCTAACCAAACAAAATAAAAGCGTCAGTCCAACAATGCTGAGTCTTGTTGACGTTTTCATCTTGACTTCCTGCCTGTTTGGTTTAATTATTCATTATATCATTTGGAAAAGATTAAAACATTTTTATTTCCTTGTTACTGTACGCATTTGAGACAGTCCTCCTGTTTGTAGGGAGAATCTTTTTCTATTTTCTGCACTTGCAGTTGTTGACTTCTGTTTTCATATTCCAATTGCTCTTCTTGTTTCTTTCTTTTTTTTGATCAGACACAAATGCCCGACCCTAAAACCTTCAAGCAGCACTTCGAAAGCAAACATCCAAAGTCTCCGATGCCCCCGGAGTTAGTCGGCGTGGAGCCGTAACACGCCCACCTCCACTAATGAGACAGCTGGAGCTGAGTCAGGACAGGCTCTGTCTCCACTTTGGACACATAACATTGAGTGTTTCAGAAGAAATGTCTGTTTCTCCAGCTGATTGATATGTGTTTGCGTGTTTTATGCAGAGATGGTATGTACCTACCGGTTCGTCTCTTCTTTCACCAATGTTATTTGGTTTTTTCTTTGCCCTAACCTGCCAAAATTTGATCCAGGCCCGTTACTGACGGACGGAAGATGCACAACCGACCGGTACTCCCCCCGGCCCCTCGCCTCACTTCTAAAAAGTCTTGCATGTCGGAGTGTAAACAGTATTTGATCATTTCCGACGCTAAAGTTACAAGAGCAGCTCGTCTGTGTGCTTTGTGACTACTGCACTGTCTCAGGTCTCCCATTGTTGCAGAGCAGGCTGCAAAGCAATGAGCCGGTGGTAGTGGCTCTTCTTGGACAATCTGTCCTCCACATATCAATCCTGTTTCTGCAGAATATTTGAGTTCATAATGTGTTTAGAAAGATAAATGTCAAAACGGTGGTTTGTTCCTGTTTACTTCCAAGCTGCACTGATATTGTTCCTGCCTGGAAAGATTCAACAGAGCCTAGCATGCTGGTTATTTATGTCGATATGAAGAATATGTTGACTACACTGCGCTACACGGGGAACTGAAATTCTTCCATCTCCCCCTCAGATTTTCATGAATCGTACATAGCTTACTTCCTGTGAAAGGTAAATAGAGGGAAGTGAAAGTTTATTCACAGTAAACTCTATCCAGAGGAAAATCCTTTGACCTCATGAAGTATCTCTTACCTAAACTTAGTTTGAAGTGAGTATAGATGATGGTAATGGGCTACTCCAGTTCCCAGAGGTCACCATGGTAAAACATTTGTGACATACGCGTGCACAGCTGTAGTTTTGATAATAATTTAGTTTATCACTGTAGAGTTTTCCAGTGTAAACGGTCGTAACAGTCACATTTCTGACATTTAAGTGCAAGTCGTTGTTCTCCAATCATGATTGAGGTGAAGTGTTCCGACTCTGAACCTGCATTAAAAGTCTGAATTGCATTACACTGTAAGTCAGCTTTGGTTATTTTGTATAAACTTCCTATCTTGACCAACTAACAGATTTAATTTATTGAAGGGAACAGTTTTTCCAACGGGTTTGGACCTTCTGAACCACTGAACATTGTATCACTGTGCTATAAGTCTGGACTGACAACCAGCCATGTTTTTACTTTTGTAATAATCATACCTTGTCAGCGTAATGTAACATTTAGTCTTTTAATAAAGGTCTTTTATATCAGATCTTCAGTGTTTCTTTTTAGCATTATTGCATGTATAAGCAGAAATGTCCCATGATGCATTTTTTTATGGGACATTTTTACATTTATTTTTGATAGATTGGAATATTAGAATAAAGTTTATTTCGTTGACTTGAATTACTAAGTAAAACATTGATGAAATACACTCAGAATGATGCTTTATGGGGCTTAATGCTAAAAAACACATTTAATATTAGAACAGCTATGAATCTGTATTAAAAATCTGGACACAAATTTTGAATCATAACTCGATCATGAAGTCCGCTGGAAACTTCATATTGCTAACACACATTCCAAGATGGCCAGGAGCTTTTCTATAAAGGAGAAATTAAAATACTGTTAGTCTATAACTCCCTGTGTATTGTATAATACACACTTACACTACCATATGTCAGCTAAGGGGTTGAGGCTACAAGAGCAATTTAGATGTAGTTTTCAGTTTACAAAAAAGAGTAATTAGAATTCCCCACCATTCTGATTTTCAAAGATTATTCAAATCTACTGTTTTTAAAATCAAAAATACAAAAATTTTGAGATTTAATTTAGTTCAAAACTTTTACAAACAATATATAAAGCAAAACAAAATTAACTACTGGGAAAACCTTCCAAAAAGGTGCTTATAGTACAACAAAACAAACATGTGTTACAGAGTATATTTATGGAATGGCTTAAGAAAGGTAATTAAAGTCTGTACAAAATTTTAACAAAAAATCTAAAACTAATACATATTTTAAAAAATGCAGCTGAATAACATACACACCACAGAATGAGTGGTATATAACCTAATTTACTGTATTTTGCACCAATTCTGTTTGTATTAGGATGCAGGACAATGAAGGTTTCACTACATTTTGAGCAATTTGTGTGTAGATTTGTTTTTGTTTGATTTGCCCAAATAAAGAAAAAAATTATACCAGAAATTGAAGAAATGCATTTTTATTCAGAAACGTGGGCTTACTGAAACTTGAATAACATAATGAGATTATGTTCAGAAGGCCGTTTTAATCTGACAAACAAGCCTCATCAGAACATGACATTATGTACACTCTGGAAGAAAGTGAATCTGGTTATTTCTATATGATATGGAAGCATTTAGCATTTATTACATTTTTTAAACTCATTTTACATAAACATTATGCAATCATACAGTGTAAAAGTAAACCAAACCTTCCTGAATTTTGTCACACTGATGAGGAATCCTGCAGCTCAGTCTGAGCCTGTGTAATCGCCAGGTCAGGATAATGTACTATAGTATTTACATTTATAAGTGTATGTATGAATGTAAACATTATAGACAGTTATTTTAATTAAAACAAGTAGATAAATGTTTCACTAAATGAGCTCTCAGATTTCTAACCTCTAATTTGAAAAGAGATATCTAATATCTCTCTCTCTTTTTTTTTTCTTTTTTTTTAGCTTGTCAGGACTTGTTCACTGTTGAAACCAGTCCAGGGGATTTTAGGGATTTTTAAATAATGACCTAAAGCCATTAGTCATCAGCCATGGTTTCCTGTCACAAGCATCGTCACAGTCTGTAAAATAAACTATCTGATCCTGACAAGCCACTTCATAAATTCTGTATGTAGACAGTTTTTTTGTGTTTTTATTTTATTTTATTTATTTATTTATTTATTTTGAGGTTTCAGTGAATAAAGGTTTACCTGAACTATAAGTTTGATTTCATAGCATGTAGGAGGAGCACTTCAGATAAAAAATTAAATAAAATAACTGAATACCTGAATGCCCTTTTGGACTGCAAAACGTTCAGAATAAGTTGAGGAACATTTGGAGCTAGAGCTCTGTTCTGCTGCACAGGAGGAAAATCCTCATCACATCCTGATCACAGCATCCATCTCTGGAGGTTCGTAGCTTTCCAACTTATTAGGAATGATTGCTGTAAATCACATATGTCAAACTCCAGACCTGGAGGGCCACTGCCCTGCAACTTTTAGATGTGCCTCTGCTGCACAACACCTGAATAGAATAATTAGTTCATTAGCAGGACTCTGGAGAACTTATCTACACAAGAAGAAGGTAATTAAGCCATTTCATTCCAGTGTTTTGTACCTGTGGCACATCTAAAAATTGCAGGACAGCGGGAGTTTGACACCCTGGTTGTAAATCAATGACTGGGACCAGGGTTCTGTGATGAATACTTGTCTAAGATATTTAATTACTTTTCACTGCAAAAACATTAAATCTTACCAAGTATTTATGGTCTAGTTTCTAGTGCAAATATCCTAGTAAATGTGAAATATGACAAAATTAACTAACAAGTAACTTTTCAGCAAAGATAGGAGCTTGTTTTAAGTCAATAATTCCTTAATATTGACGAAAAACTAATTATTCCATTGGCAGATTATTTCACTTAAAGTATGGGAAAAATGTGATGTTATAAGTGAAATAATCTGCCAGTGGAATTTGTTCTTTTTCATCAATATTAAAAAAAGTATTGACTTGCTGAAAAGTTACTTGTTAGTTAAATTTGCCTTATTTCAAGGGTACTAAGATATTTGCACTAAAAAAATAGACAAAAATACTCGGTGAGATTTTGTGTTTTCGCAGTGTTGATGGTACACTTAGTGTTCCTCCCAGAGCCCATTTGGAAGACCTGCTTTTTCGTCAAGCTTTAACTTCCTGTCTGATATCCTCAGATATTCCTTCAAACGTCCCACATAATGTTTCTTCCTCATGATACCGATCATCTATTTTGTGGAGCGCTCCAATCCGTCCTGCAGCAAAACAGCCTCACAACAGGATGTTCCCACTTCCTGGCCTCACAGTTGGGATGGTGCTCTCATGCTTCCAATGTTTCTTTTTCTTCTAAATGTAAGGACAGCCACTACAGCCAAACGCCTCAAGAGTTCCAGGACATGTCTTTAAATATCAAGGTCTTTGTCTCTATGTGCGTTTTCTAACTGTGATGTAGATTTTTATGTAATTTCTAGAATAATGGCTTCTTCCTCTCTGAGCGGCCTTCCAGCCCATCTTGGTACAGAACTGATTTCACTGTGCAATCGCTCTTTCACCAGCTCCAGTCAGACTCTTCACAGGGTATTTAGCTTCTTTTGTTTTCAAAGGCTGAATCACATATTTTGCAACAGAACACTTTCATACCCTTATTATAATGGGTGCAGTATTTCCACACTGTCTATACTTTATCTTGGTGTATAAAAATACTCTATTTTGATTAAATGAAATAAATTTTGGTAAAAAAAAAAAAAAAACGAAAAGAAAAATGTTTACTCAGATTTAAAGTCAAACACTGTGAAAATAAATGCCATAAAATGTATGTTGACACTTGGTTTTAACTCTAAATATTAGAGATTGTGTTTATCTTTTTACCCCAAGTGTACTAGAAAAAGTCCCTATATATGCTCACAATTTCTGCTTTTAAAAATCAGTGAAATTGTTTATTTTATAAGTATAACCCTAACCCTAACCGGAAAGCACTAAAGTGAAAAAAAAAAGAACGGTTCACCACCTCATCAGAAGACCAAACTGAATGTGATTTTCACATGATGGAGGTAGGTTTACCTACCAGATGATGACTGTATGTAAACTTCTGAACTGCACTGCTAAGGTGTGAGTCTCCTGGATATCCAGTAATACAGTCATGCACTTTCTTGTTTTCAGAGGAATGCTGGGCGTTTCCTGGTGTTTATGTAAGACCTTTTCTCATGCGGTTGCATCACTCCCTAGCCTAACCAGACCTGAGTCCCTTTTCTGCTGTTCAGAAACATCGGTGCGCCTCTGAGGCCACCCGGCTTTGTTTTGTTTCGGTGTAGCCCATCTGCTCGTCCCCTTTGGAAATGTGTTTTTGTAAGAGATCTCTCCCCCTCCGGAAGTGTGTGTGTGTGTGCAGACTGGGGCTAAAGAGCAGCCGCGTTTTAAATTCCAATCAACACCACTGTCACTTTCTTCTCACACTTTACCGCAACTGACTCGGATTCAGTATTTACTCTGTGAGTGTTAATGAGAGACCTATGTGGGATGGTAATGGAAAATTACAGTCATGTCCTTGAAGAATAAAGATTTCTGACATACTTACCTGTCTTTCTCTATATATATATATTTTCTGAGCTGAATCTTTATTTCTTTTAGGCTGAAGGTAAAGCTCTGGCATTTGTATAATATGCTTTTATGGACTTGTAGCTGCCATGAAAATTGTTCACCTCCTTAAATAGCTACCATCCAGCTGGCCCATCATGGGAGTGGGAAGAGCTGAGAGTCACATATCATGTTATGTCTTCCCAGGGCCAAGAATGTAACACCTGGAAATTAGTCATCAGCTTTTGGCCACTTTTACAAAAGGGTGGGTCACATTCACAGCACTTACCTAAAGGACATAACAATCAGAAAGATGTCAGAGCTAAAAAGAATGTTTATGAAGAGTGACGAACAGATGATAATGTTAAAAGTTGAAATAACTGGGAATAAAGCAAAATTGCAGAGCAGGAAGAATTGGTCAGTTTGTCCTCCTGGTTTCACACAAGAGAAGCGTTTAATAACTGCATCAGTGTGTCGAGAAATAGATGGTGCGCACAGTGCAACCAATAATTGTACTATTGTTAGACAACTTTTCAATATCACGTCAGTGAAATGTGACTATGAATGTTACACAAGAGAGCTAAAAAGGCACAACGTATGGCTTTCATAATATAGGAAATGATACGCCCAGGACTCTCCATCTGTACATTTATGGATTATTTGCAATTATTTCAGACTGCCTCCATAGTTTTAGTTTTTCTCACAGATATTAATGCTTTACTGGCTTCGCCCTTTCAAAATAAAGGAAAATTTTGAGACTTAGTAAAAATAATAATAAAAAAGCTATAATTACTTTGATTATGTAACACATTTCTTTTTTTTTTTCTGTGTTAATTTCCTCAGTCATTTTTACTGTATTCTATATGCTAATCCTCTCCACTTTAGTGTTTTCAACTCAAATCTAACATGAGAACTGTTGCCATTACAGAAAGATTTGTGTTCAACACTTAGCCATTGTTCCGGTGTGCAGAAGCTCCTTCCCTGTGTGTGTCTGTGCATGTGCATACAAGACATGGCTCACGGACAATAAAACCCACCTAACTGGTTTCTAAAGCTTTCATAGTGGAGTCCCTATGGGTTGGAGTTTCACCCTTCCCTGACCACGGTTTATTTAGACAGTAGACATGTATTTTCCTCCTTATTTCCTCTTCTTTTGCTCCTGTCTCTGCACATTGCAGCCAATATTATCTGATCCGTCCTTAAATAGGTTACAAGCTTGAAATCTTTGCTCAAGGGGAAATCATGTGACACGGCAAAAATAGCTTCATTCTCTCCCTTTGGAAACCAACCAGACTGCAAAAATAGTAGTTTCTATTAGGAAAGTACCATAGCTGTGTCTTGTGTTCCAGTTTGTGGTGCCCTCTGCCTCTTGAGCAAATACCTAATGTTTTCAAAAACACAACAATTTTTAAGATGATTATCATAATTATCTACTACTTAAGATATTCTGTTACTTTCTGTGTCTGCTAGTTCTATCTATTTTCCTGCGCCAAAGTTCTGATTCAACGTTGAAGGGGTTAAAGAGCAATAGGTTTCGGTTTTCTTGTTGCAAGAAAACCGCAATAGGGGGAGTACAGTTTTCCGTGTTTCAAAGTGACTATACAGAATCACAGCAAATGATGCCATAGTGAGAAATTATTTCCAAACTGTTTTTAAAATAAAGCTAACAGGGGATGTAAAAGACAACTACAACTCCCACAAAACGTCACGTTTGGTCTCCCTGGTAACGTTTGACGTCAGTCCTCATTTGCCTCGGCGCTACTCTGGCCGTGTCTTGGACCGGTGTGATTGGGAGGAAACCCCGTTGACTGCACTCATTCGGACAGGCTGAGAGAATCAGCTGCACCTTGGTACGCCGACATCTGCTAAAATTCAGGTATGAAACATCGGCGGCTTTAGAAAAGGTGTCTTCGGTTTGATATATTTTGTACGTACTTTTTAAAAATGAGTGTAAATAAATAACTGGTGGTCGAAAAAGCCCATTGTCTGCGGGTTACTGGCAGGACTGGGTGTAGCGGGGACGCTCATCAAACTACAGAACAAAGGCTAGCTTAGCTAACGTTTCAGTTCGGGATGTGTCTAATGGCTGATTTTCTAACTGAAAATAGAAAGGCGTGTTAGCTGAGAGTAGGCTGAAATCCTGCTTGATACAAATGTTAAACACGTTACCTGGAACTGTACCGTAGATAACCGATAAGGCAAATTAGGGCTTGCTGGAAATGGCATTGTCCCAGTGAACTATTAGCTAGAGCCGATATCTATATGGCATCTCGCAAATATGGTCAATTTACATTGTCACACTCCTTCGTTTGTGACAAAGTAATTTCCGTTTTTTTCTCCCCCCCCCCAAGTGATTATTTTTAGGTACTAAAAAGAACCCCGAAACGAGTTAAGTAAACGTAACATTTCCAAGTGGGCAGTTTGCCAGGCCACATTGTTAAATGTTATGTTCAGTTTGCTACAAGAACGGTGTTCATTTCACCGTTATTACGTTTGGAAAAGCTATCTAACTTGGAAAGCGTCTTTTTCAGGAAATAGTTGGCGCCATAGTAGAAAGTCGTCGGTCACGAGGGCCTAGCCTGTAGCCCGGTGCACTTTTTAACGGGGCTGTTTCTGTAGAAGGAACATGCTATCCTCTTCACTAGTTGCACAATTGCTTTAATATCTGCCAGAACGCGTCGTCTTAACAAAGTCTTCAAACGAACTTTTCGTGTTTTAGCTTCCGCTTGTCGGACAAGCTACAGGTACAAGGATGGGTGTGGTGAGTGTGAATGAGAGAAAAGGAGGGGGGCACATTAACTCTGAAGACTAGAAAAGCCTTACTGAATGGAGTGACACTACTGTGATTGCAACATTATTTCTTTTAGGGTTTTTTTTTTTTTTGTCTTGAAAACGCTCATTTGTTGCGAATGTGGGTGGATTAGCAACATTTTAATAAGGAGTGGCTGACAAAACGAGCTTAAAGGCTAACGTCCGTGAAATGGTCTTTGGAATGACACAAAGATCATCCATCTAGGTCAAATATCCATAAAATTACCACCCTGTAGTGAATGTCCCTGTGAACCCAAAGAAAATATTTAGCACAAAAATGCCATAATTCTACAGATCTTTAGGTTTTACCACAGCTCATTCAACAAATAACTATTTTACCCTTTCATTACTTAATATATTTAGTAATTAGTACATTTTAGTGTTTTTAAGAAACGTAGTACAATCCCATCAGTAGATATCGTAAAGTGTATTATTGACATCAAAGATGTAATCATCACAGCAGTCATATTTTAGTATGTAGATATAATTATCAGTTTCTTTTTTTTTTTTTCTTTTCAAGAATTCTGTTTGCAACAAAATCAACCAGGCTTTTAAATGAGCCCTAACCTTCCAGCAGTTACAAAGTCAAACGTTATTGAGCAAATTTATGGGTGTATCTTTTATTTTTTATTTTTTGGTAAATGTATTTTCTCTCAAATCTGCCTCGATAGCAGTTTGCCTCATTAAAAGAGAAATTGGCCTTGCCAGGTTGCAAAAGCATAAATCCAGTGACTGGAACCACAATGGCAGCTACATAATAGCCTAATAGCTCATTATTTTTTTAATTTTTTGCCGTAGCCAAGAAAATGCCAGTCGTCACAGGTACACTGCCAGTCTGTTCGTGTTCAAACCTTTACACTCCTTGCCCACATACTTGAGGTATTTAACAAGTTTCCCTCTGTTTGGAACACCGGGAACATTACCACTTAATAATGGTTTAGACAGAACTTTGTGTGAAACTAAATCTGGATGGATTTTAATTTTGGCATACATTTTTCCACCAATTTTTTTTTTCTTTTCTTACCCGTTTGTGATGAGTCAACAATATGAAAACTTAGTGAAAACGTTGGTTGTCATTTCTTGTAAACAAATAAATACAGTTATTAGGCTTTTATTGTACTGATAAGAATTCCACTGTGTATTTTTGTGCATTAAGTCCAATCAGGACAGACATGGGTTTTAATAGTTCAGCATTGTGATCCATAGATCTAACAAATGGAAGGTAAACACTAGCTTGAACTAATAGCTGCTTATTGATCAGAAAAGTGTTGTATTCCATTCTAAATTATTGTAGCAGGTTTTCTCTATTCTCTAATGTTAGCTTGGTAATAATTAGTCAGGGTATTTGCTCCGGTAGCCAACCATTAGTGAGCTGCTTAATAGACATGCTGCTGCTAGCTCAATAGTAACACTTTTAAAACAGTTATTTTTAATGAGAATGATGGATGGCATTCATTAGGGTCCATGCTGTCAGTGCAGAATGTCTTAATGAAGGGCAGCTAGCAGTGCTGCACTGCAGCCTTACAGTTTCTCCAGCTGTCTATTTAATTTTTAATTTACCTCTGTGTGACTTCTTTGTCTTTTGCTCCCTGCCCCTGCAGTGAACAGCCATGAGCGAATCATCTCAGAAGGAACTGGTACAAAAGGCCAAGCTGGCCGAGCAGGCCGAGCGCTACGACGACATGGCTGCCGCCATGAAGTCGGTGACGGAGGAGGGCGAGGAGCTGACGAACGAGGAGCGCAACCTGCTGTCGGTGGCCTACAAAAACGTGGTGGGCGCCCGGCGCTCGTCTTGGCGCGTGGTGTCCAGCATCGAGCAGAAAGCAGATGCCAGCGAGGGCAGACAAGCCAAGGTCAAAGAGTACCGGGAGAAAATTGAGGGAGAGCTGAAAGAAATCTGCAATGACGTTCTGGTGAGTTTGGATCCGCCTGTCTTGTTCTTTATCGCCTCCCTTTTGTTGGCTTCATATGAGGACACAAATAGTCCCGTTTCTAACTTTAATAAGAGAGCAACGTGCATGAATATTAAGTTTATCATTGGGTTTAATCTTTAAATTTGATCACTTTCATATTAGGCCTGTTAAAGAAAGAGTTGGTCATCTGAATATTATAATTCAAGCCTGGCTTGTTAACGAGACCAAATTGTTTCCTGAAAAAGCTGATCTGTAAATATGTGTAATATTTTTGGCCCTGGTCTTACCCAGGTTCCTCTGTTCTATGTGACGTAGCAGATATGTAAGTCTATTAAGAAGGCTCGACTTAACAATACTAATGCTCCAAGTGAGTCATCTCTCCACTGTTGTAACAAAGCAGAAGCTTTACATTTTATTTTTAATAATTTACCCATCTATATATATTTTTTTCATTATATATTTTTTTCATCCTCATCAAGAGGATGTGTAACATGTTATACTTAGTCAGTTTCCTGTGGTGGTTGGCATGAGGAAGTGTTATACCACAAAGTGTTTAGATAACTTACCATTTAATATTTGGCTTTGGTTGAATCAGTTTTACTACTCGTTAAGTTCCAATCACCTTAAGGCCACTTTATTTGTTAAATTAGTGTTCATAATTTTGTGCCTGTATAAACCTCTTCATCGTTGCAAAGGGCCTCAGCATGTTATCTGCCCAGCGATGACTCAAAGTCTTAATCCTATAATGACCGAAGCTGACCCTCCAGTACTGTGCATCACTTGCAGCCTTATGGAGGGTAAAAGAGACGGATTGTATTAATAGAGGAAGAGGAGTTGAGTTTAAGTTTTGTCCAGTCAAAACTAAAGGACTTTATTTATGTTTTGATTTTAACAGGAGAAAATGGTTTAAAATCGTAAAATATGAAGAAGTATGCATTTAACTACCTTTTCTATTGTTCCCACCCTGAGATTCTATTCAGCAGTAGTAACAGCACTATTATAATGCTGCTTTAAATCAACATGGAGGGTGTGGCAGCTTTTTGTCCTGCTGGGCTCCCCCTACTGTTCCTGAATGCAACAGCGTTGTTTTAAAATGTTTTGAATAAGCTTTACACATGGAAATATATTTGAGATTTTTTTTTTTTATCTTATCAAAATACATCACCTTCTTTTTTAATAGACAAGAACAAAGGTTTATGTAATTAAAGCTCCAATAATTACTAGTCTAACAGCAACATGTGTCATTTCTTTTCAGCCACTGTTGGCTAAAAACCCATTTATGGTCTCATGCGTTTCCATTTTAGTTTCAAATCCATTAGACTGTGTGAATGAAATGCTTACATTTAATATTTTATGCAGCTGTCTGTTTTATTGTGAGGTGATTGGGAGTAAAAGCAGTTTTTCCTCTAGATGTTGTGCTCTTTAGAGGTCTGTTTAAGTTTTAGCTACAATTTTATTAGCAGGGCTTGTGGAATCTAACGCTCACTATGCTACACTGCTGTCCCGTTCTGCTCTCACAGATCAATAAACCACTGGCTTCCACACGTTTTCCTATTCTAAATGGTATGAATTGGATTTTCCGTTGACCCCAAAAAGCCATGTGAGACCTTTGTATGTTTAAACTCCTACTTGCCCATAAAAGGTTTTTTTTGTTTTTAAATTGTGCAGAAACACCATCCCCACTTCAGTGTAATTTTCTTCTGCTCTGTACTGCCATAGTGATATCCTGATTTTAGCTGTGCCCTTGCCAGTGGCCTAGTTCTACATTCATATCCCACAGGGCTTCCCCTATCTTTCACATTGGTTTAAGAGCATTCAGCAAATGCATGCTCTCATTAGCCTTGTTTATTCCTTTATTCTTTTAACATGCAAATGAGCTTCAAAGAGGGTCTTGAGAACTTTAAAAACGGCTCATTGTCTTCCAGTCGATTTGGATTTGAGCGGCGATCCCACATTGTAATTTATTTTATAGGCTCATAAATGAAGGTTTTTTGCTTCTCTCTAATAGGAGAATCCATAGATTTATGCCATCATGTCATGAGTTTCATAATCAAGAGTTCTAACAGCAGGTTACCATTGCTCACAATGAGATGGCCGGCTTTCCTTCAGCTAGCGCTCAGGTTAGCAACCAGAGCAGATTATCAAGCGGTGCGTGCTTGAGTCATAGACAGCCAAGCTGGTGTCTATGTGACCTACTTCCTCATCAGATCAGCTGCCTGCTTCCTCTCTCTTCTCACACCAGCTCCCATCCATACTCCTAGTATCCCTTTATCTTTTCAGACCACTCCTCTCCCCCAATGCACCCTCACCCATATGCTATCATGCTATCACATCCGCATAGGTCCGTCCCCCTCTGTGGTCCCTGAAGCATCTGTGATGTAGCCTAGCCAATTTTTCAGGAGGTTAATTAGACATGCCCAGCTTATTTCTACCACCTATATAAGTCAGAAACCTATGGATTGGAAAATCTGTGTACTTGCACAGATTGAACAACAACTGTGTGTTTTGGGGGAACAAGTGGATGTAAAATTTAGAGGATAGATGAATACAAACTTGTAAAAATATAACTACATTTTTTTTGTTTTGTTTTCACAGGTTCTTTTGGACAAGTTCCTCATCCCCAAAGCAGAGGCAGCAGAGAGCAAAGTATTTTATTTGAAAATGAAAGGAGACTACTTCCGCTACTTGGCTGAGGTGGCAACAGGAGACGAGAAGGACGGTACGCCTCTGTTCACTTCTGCTGTATGCAACATTGCTGATGTGTCACAGTGAAACTACAGTCATTCATACCAATACTTTCCTTGAAAGTTCCTCACTTTTTTCTATTTTATATGACAAATGTGAAATCGTAACGTATTGCACACCACATCCAATTGATGTCCTAAACAGCAAGCGATTGTCATTGGTTCTTTCTTAAGCAGTTTAATTTTTATTTGTTCAGTGACTGTGACTTCCTGTTCTTTGGTTTCAGAAGACAGGCTCCAGCGCCAAGACTGAAATAGAGTCTTAAAACAATCTAGTTCACTTGTGTCACCACAATGACCTTTTTTTTTTCTTCTTTTATTTCACTAAACCCTTCTAAAACGACTCCCAGGGTAAACACTACTACAGTTTGTTTACCCTGGTGATGATGTCTTACAGTTGCTGTATTTATGGTGTTTTAAGACTTTCTGATAGGCCTTTATCAATACTTTTTTTTAGATATTCTGCAACACACAACTGTTTTAATTCAAACTGCGTCATGGAACGAAGCATCAAAGCAGCGGGTTCATAGACAGGAAGTCAAAGCACTTTACATCACAGAATGTAATGTAATATGTCACTTAGAAATGCATCTGTTCTGGGTAGTTCATAAAAGGTTCATACAGTCTTAGACTAAAAAGTAAACGAGTAAAATAAGCAGCCGAACATGGCACTGTGCAACACACTAACAGCTACTTTGCTGCAGCATGTGCAATCCTGTTTGCTAAAACTTGCAGCTCCCATCCATCTAACGCTCACTATCCGCACAACAGGCGTGTAACGCTGAGCGGTCTGTGGAGACTCTGGTGTGGACTAAAGTGTTGGTACCTTTTTTAAGTGATGAATGTGACTGATAATAGTAGTATTCCCTGCTAATGAAGAGACTATTTTTCACATATATCATTTAATTTAAATGATATATATCATTTAATTTAAATGATATATGTGAAAAACTTCATCCTTGTATGTGTTTTAAACATATGCTTTGATAGGATGAATCCTCCAAATCTTCTCCAGAGTTTGCTACAGAACTTTTTTTTTGCTTTATATTAATTTGTGCTAACATGTCTTATAAATTACTAACAAATGTCACACTGTTATATATAGAATAGTATTACAGAAGCAGGGTTTGAGAGCTTTAAAAATTATTTCCTCTCAAAATAAGTCAAAATAATCAAGTTTAAACTGGATGAGTAGGACTTAGGCTCAGTATAGCCAAATTAGTGTATGTCCAGTTATCCTATTGCATTATAGAATGCAGGGTTTCCCCCAGAAAACTTGCTTAGCCTGGTGGTCGGGGTGCCGAGGCGGACCACCGGTGGTCCACCGTGTTTTTGTATCAAAAGATGTTAAGTAGACAGGAAATGTAAAAATATTACTGGGTAATTATGTTACGAGAAAACATCGCCAGTGAAACGCTATTTAAACCCAGAACTAGTCTTAAAAACAACAAATCAAAAAATACAATTAAAATGAATATCAATTATTTGCACTTCTGTTTAATCCAAATTAGGTCAGCGGCTCCATAAGGCCCCCCAGGGCTTCAGGGGCCCCATAAATGCTAATGTTTTAGCACTGACATATAAATGTAACATTTGTTTATTGCTGCTAAATTTGATTTAATGGTTTCAGCACACATAAATTAAAATTTTTTAAATTGTTTAACATTTATATGTAAGATTTTAAGGAGCTGGCAAGTTTACTTTGTAAAAATTCAAAGAACAATATTCATAGTTAGATTGTTTTGTTACCATAGCAACACTCGGATGCTGTGAGTTTAGTCTTTGTTTGTTCACAAATAGAAATTAGTAAACTGCTATTATAACTTATTGCTTTTTAGGTTGGCCAATTAAACTAGCCCCCCTCGCCCAGATTAAATCTAACACAGAAGCTGTTAGAGGTGCTGATGTTTTTTAGCAACAAAAGGGGCCCCTAAATCAAATTCTGCTCCAGTCCTCATACAGTGTTGGAGCGGCCCTGCATGATGACCACTAATGCACCGGCCAACCGGGACCACAGACATAAACTTGGTCAGCGCAGACACAGCCGGGCGCTGGGCAGCGTGTTGAGATGGAAAAGCCGCACAAAATTCTTTGTCCACAAATATAAATCATTCTCACCATTCGGTCAAGTTATTCCTGCGGTTCACAGAGCTGCGCAATCAGAGCTAATTCGGTGGGAGGCGCCAGCGGTGTGATTGGTCCGGCTTTAACTGCATAAACTACAGACCTGTTTTCTATAGACGTATCTTTTCTGAATAAATCTGCTCAGCCAGTGAAACGCTCAGAGCAACAGAGTGAAAGCTTGCAATGCAGCTTAAAAAATATATCGATTTATTTTTTTATTATTTATTTATTATTATTATTTTCCTAAAAACATAAACAAGACAGGCTTAGCCTGGCGGTGGCGCTAGTAAAGCATGGCGGGCCGCCAGGCCTATAATACACTGAGGGAAACCCTGGAATGCTTAAAATTAGGTCCTGTGTTCAGATGATTGCTCTATTTTCTCATAATGCTTTTTGTCATTATTATTTCAGGCATCATCAAAGATTCACAGAAGGCTTACCAACAGGCCTTTGACATCAGCAAAGCAGAGATGCAGCCAACCCACCCGATACGCCTCGGACTAGCCCTTAATTTCTCTGTGTTCTTCTACGAGATCCTCAATTCCCCTGAAGAGGCTTGCAAGCTGGCCAAGCAGGTAATTCAATACTCAAGAATGCAGACACTTTGTATTCAATGCGGTTAATTGCAGATCACCAACAAACACACACTTATCCTTTTATTTTCAAATGTGATGGAGTGGAAGCCAGACGTCCCTCTCTCCAGAAATATTCTTGAGGCATCTCAAATTGTTCCCAGGAACACAAAGTTTATATATGTCCCTGCAGTGAGGTCTGGGTGACTGATGAATGGGTGGACCTTCTGAATAGGCAGACATTGAAAGACAAATCGCATCTTCTTATCGTACCTCTAAAATTGGCTTTTTATATCCTCCAGGCCTTCGACGATGCCATCGCAGAGCTTGACACACTGAGTGAAGAATCATACAAAGACAGTACACTAATCATGCAGCTATTGAGAGACAACTTGACGGTAAGTTTTCCTTTTTTAATTTTTTTATTTTGCGTAATCAAATTTTTTTAACATTGCAGAAAATTGGATGATCAAAGCAAAGAGTTGAGCTGTTCAAAAGTTTGATCGCCGTCTCCTTCCTCAGCTTTGGACCTCTGACAACGCAGTCGAGGGAGAGGAATCAGAGGAGCCCAAAGAATGAGCCTCACCCTCACAGTCATCCCCGTCTGCCTGACATCATCCAAAGTCCTCTTTATTGTGATCAGCACTTCGACCACCTCATCCATGACATCCAGTTTGATCCTTTGTTTCTCTATCTAGGTCATCTCTCTCTTTTTGGTTTGCCGTTTGTTCTGCAGTAAATGCAGATAAACAGGCAGGGGCTTTAAAGTGTGATGGGAGGGTTCATGCATGTTTTGGGGTTGGGTTGCCTGCTGACCTTGTTCCAGGGTCTAAGCGTTTTTTGGGGTTTTCCAGTCGTGAGACGTGCAGCAAGCAGTTTTAAAAGCCACAAAAAAGAATTACTGTGTGTGTCCTAAATATAAAAGGTGCTGTTTGTATGCAGCCACATCTTTTGATGATCAATTAGTGGTTGCTCAATACCAACCTGCCCGCTTGTACCTGACTAGGCAGAAAAAGGAATTACAGCAAAGGCAGACACATTGATGACGTAATGGGGGAGAGCTGGTGATGAAGGGCCAGATTTTTTACACAGGTTACATTCCATAAACTGTTATCAACCTTCTACTCTTTTTTTTTTTTCTTCTTCTTTTGTTGGGGGGGGCTGCTTATGTATGTCTATGTATCCATTACGAGGTATAGAAAATTAAAAGAACAAGAGCACAAGCTTGTACTGTTGCTGTTTTTGTATGAGCACCTCAGTAAGTATAAAAAAAATCCCACTTTTTATATAATTAAAGGTTTTTGAAAATAAGTTTCTTTTTTTTTTCCAGTTCTTGCATAAAGTTGGTCAAAAGGTAGTCTGTGGAGAAGTAAACGGTTGTTGTTGGCGGGTTAGCTTTGTCTGTCTTTGGAGTTTTCATACTAAACACTTGAGCGTAACTGTTATTTGGGGGTAATGCATAATTTCATTTAAGTAAAATAAACAATTTAAAAGGTTCAACTTGTCCTTTGTTTTCCTTACTTAAATATATAGTAGTCTTCAGTGTTCTGCCTTGACTCATGACATGTTTCAAAATCATCTGCAAGCTCAGCATTTAAGCATGGTCACCTAAACGTTCAGTTTGACTAAACATAGTAATCTGGACAAGGTTTTAAGATTTTAATTTCTTGTAGAAAACAGGACATGCATTTACACTTTTTAATTGCCTTGTTTTATTATAAGTTGTTTTAAATAAGTCACACTGTAAATGTTAATGTAGTTTATTTTTAATAACATGTTGTTAAAATGTAGCACGTGTGTAGCAAATGTAGCATTGTTAAAATGTCTTTTTTTTTTTTTTTGCTTTTGGTTCCCTTCTAGACATTAACAGTTGAAATACATCAGACAATGGATGGAAAACTTTGCAATTTGTTGTTCTGAATAAGATTGTTTCCACTGTGGTTTGTTCCAAAAGGGAAAACCTCCATATTCTTTACTGCCATGAATGGAGAGTCAGCTGCCCATAAACTACCGTTTGGGTGCGTCTTTCACTCCCACGGCTCTACTTGATCACAGGGCAGATTCAACACAGGAATGCTGTAGGCCTACTGTGCTGCATTACTATGACCTAATACTCAATTTAAGTAAGATGGCGCCTGTATCCCTTTTTGGTAAATGTACTTATTATTTAGGATAATTTAAAACGTAAGGAATCTTCATTGTTGTAAACGTCGAAATGGCTAAAAAATAATTGTTCCATTCAAGAAGTCGAAAACTAAGTGTTGGTGCGATTTAGCACCCCCTGCAGTCCTTATGATAGTATTACAGAGGCGCACTCCCTTGCGGGCTCTACAAACTCAGAAATGATCACAGGAAGTACAATCTTTACAAGCATTTTGTTCAATGCAATGAATACAATGCATTTAGATGTTTAACTTAGAAGAAGTGGGCGGCTCTGTCCTGTTTAAGTTGCCCTATCAAGGCTCCTACATTTAGATTCTACTTGAAATTGGATGAAGTTTTTGTTAAAACATGGTCCAAATATGCACTACTGATATGTGAACTGCTACGTGTTAAAATAGCAACCAAAAGTTTCATAAACTTTTAGAAATAAAACGTCTGAGATGGACGTTGCCTGTACAAGGAAGCTACAAGGATTTGAAGTATTAAAGATGGATTAGTGCAGGCATGGGATGAAGTCATCTTTTAAGTCTGGTGGTTTTTATATCAGAACATAATAAACAAAATCTAGTCTTTAAAGTTCTATATATTTTAAAGTAAAAGGAATCACGCAACAGCTTCCACAACGCCATCACTTTCTGATAAACAATAAACCACTTTATTGTTTCATTTAGATGGATTTATGGCTGTTTTATGCACTGTTCTTGTAAGGTTCTGTAATAGCATTTCAATGATTTTGAGGTCTGGATTTTGTCAGCCATAGTTCATAGTAATCCAATGACAGCAAGGTCTCCAGGTCCTGCATCATTCTTCTAGCAACCGCTCCAAAAAGCCATATTTGTTCTGTCATTTTCTTCCTGTCCTGTCAAAGCTAGAATGTATGGATAAAAACTCATCTTTTCTCTGGGCTCGTCTTAAGCTCTAATTTTCTGAGAAACTGGGTTTAAATTTTTCAAATGGCGTATAGTAAAATCTTAGTAAGATTATTCAATTAAATTCTCTACACGTTATATTACTCATAAACATAAAATATCGCGAGATACGTGACGTTAACCACGGTTAGTGCACGCGCCGGCGTTTCGACTGGAATCTGGAAACAGCCTCCCCCGTCCTTCCTTTCATTCTTGTAATCCGTCTGCGTAGGGTGTGCTCCGGAGCTAGCCTCGGCACACATTTTATTATTATGAAACAAACCAAAAGCTAGTGAGCACCCGCAGACATATTTTTATAAGAAAACCTAAAATCGGTGAAGCAGGATTTGATTTGCCAACCAAGCAACGCGAAGAAGACGCTGCCTTCGAAAAAGAACGAAAGACTGACGACGAAAACCGTGTTAGCAAGCTACGTTACTAGCGTCATTGTTGAGAGCGCGGCTAATTAACGACATCCTGTTAGTCCTCCCCACATTTAAAGAAGTATTACTTATAGTAAGTTAATTCTCGCTGTTAGTGTCTTGTTGTATCGATAGTTTAGCGCTCTTTGTGATTTTGAAGGAGCTAAAATTGTGACATTTAAGCCATATCGGGTAGGCCGCACTCCGACATTTTGCTACATAGCCCACGTTGTTAGCAGTTAACGTTTTTTTCTGTCTCTTCTTTTTTTATTTGCCAAAAAACAGAGTGAAGAAAACGCATTTAGCTTTCCTGACAGCCACCATTGCGCGTCGAACTCAAACAGCTATCTGATTGAAAACAAACGTCGCCCGACATGAATCCCAGCGCGCCTAGCTACCCCATGGCCTCGCTCTACGTAGGAGACCTGCACCCAGATGTTACCGAGGCCATGCTCTACGAGAAATTCAGCCCTGCCGGACCCATCCTGTCTATCAGAGTGTGCAGAGACATGATCACCCGCCGTTCGCTGGGATATGCGTATGTTAACTTCCAACAACCAGCTGATGGTAGGATATAGTTACAAAGATAAGTCGCTTGTAAAGTCGCTTGTAAAGTCACTTGTACTTCATATACGACAGGGTGCCTAAGGTTATTCTTTTGTTTTATTTTTTGTCCAAAACGTTTCTAGCTGAAAGGGCTTTGGACACGATGAACTTCGATGTGATTAAGGGCAGGCCTCTCCGCATCATGTGGTCCCAGCGTGACCCCTCCTTGAGGAAGAGCGGGGTGGGAAACATCTTCATCAAAAACCTCGACAAGTCCATTGACAACAAGGCCCTTTATGACACCTTCTCTGCGTTTGGAAACATCCTCTCTTGCAAGGTAAGACGGCGACAGATCTGTGTTGATGCACGAGTTAGGATTTCACAAGGTTAAAGCTAGTTTGTAATGCTTGGCCTGCATGGTGTGTGTGTGTGTGTTTCAATGTTTTTTTTTAACATCCTCAAATCTGTCCTTTCTAAGGTGGTTTGTGATGAAAATGGCTCAAAAGGTTACGGTTTTGTGCACTTTGAGACCCACGAAGCAGCTGAGCGTGCCATTGAGAAAATGAACGGCATGTTGCTCAATGACAGAAAAGTGTAAGTGGTGGAGATTGTTACACTTTTGTTTTTTTTTTAAAACGTGTGAGGGGAATGTGCTTAAACATTTTGACGCCTAACTCGAAGCGCTATTTTTGTGTTTTCCTGTGTCTTGTCAGCCAGCGTCCCGTAAACTCGAAACATTTACAAATAAAGTATCTCTAAAATACAGAGGAGAATCGCTACATTTTGAATTTGATTCTTAAGATAAATCAGTCATAATTTGGATGTAACCACTTCGATGCAGTCTGTATTTGTATACTCCTGTTTTATATCAAAGTGTGTGACTTAAGCATACTTTTGTCATTTTTTTTTTTTAACAGATTTGTCGGCCGCTTCAAGTCACGCAAAGAGAGGGAGGCTGAGCTGGGGGCACGTGCCAGAGAGTTTACCAACGTTTACATCAAAAACTTCGGCGAGGACATGGATGACGAGAAGCTGAAGGAGTTATTTAGCAAATATGGTGAGACGTCAAGATTTCAGAAGCAGACGATTGCAAGTCGCCAGCTATCAGGTATGAAGTGGCTGGGTAAATGTGTTGATTAGTCTGCCTATCTCCGAAGGTCCTGCGCTCAGCATCCGGGTTATGACAGACGAGAGCGGCAAGTCCAAGGGATTCGGCTTCGTCAGCTTCGAGAGACATGAAGACGCTCAGAAGGTTAGCATACATTTCATGTCTTTTTTTTAAATTATTATTATTATTCTAATTATTATCAGACATGGTTTCAGTTTCACATTTGCCATTTGAATTGAACCTGAACGTGTGTCGGCTTCATTTCTGGTGGCTTTGCAGGCCGTGGACGACATGAACGGCAAAGAACTGAATGGCCGACAGGTGTATGTGGGCCGCGCGCAGAAGAAGGGCGAGCGCCAGAATGAACTTAAACGCAAATTTGAGCAGATGAAGCAAGATCGCATGACCAGATACCAGGTTGGTGTTCGTTCCGTGACGGTTAGACAGTTAACATGTGACAGGGTTTGACAGAGATGTCAGCCTGGAAAGTAAAAATTACTCAAGTTGTTAATGAGATGTGACAATATGACACCGTAAGCTAACCTTGGCCTTAGCCTCTGTTTACTGTCACAAATGTGGTTCCTTTATCTGCATGTGTGGATAATAACTAGCTGCACAGATAAACCTTTTAGGACCCAATACTTTGTAAGACTGTAAGTAAAACAAGGACATGAATATTAATGGGGTTGAAAAATAATTTATTTTTACTATTTCTCTTCCAAAATGCATCTGTGTATTTGTAGATACATATTTTTTTACACGTAGAGTGCTCTTGATACTTTGACCACCTGTCGAGGCTGAATGTACATCTTATAAATCCACATCTTGTACCCACAGGAGTACACTTACAACCTTTGATTTGGTTATACACACTCATAAGATCCAGTGAATCATTTACAAACTGATAACAGTCTGCATTGTTTGATCAGTACAGCAGCTCAACTGCAAACCCCACTGCTTCATAGAGAAGCCGAGATAAATTCCATTTTCAATTGTTTGATTAGAACTGTGCTTTCCTTATTCAGACAATAGAAACGTCTGAATACCTTATTGAGGTTAATGTACAACTTGAGAACCAGGATCAATTGGAATGTATGCGTGATTGAATTTTTTCTTTATAAAGACGTTTGTTGTGAATTGGCTCTATATAAATTTAATAGAAATAATCATCATTATCGCAATATACAGCAATTAGTACAATAACTAAATTTCATCCTTTGTCCTAAGTAAGCACAATTGAAAAAGGAAAAAAAAAATCACAACAGCATTTATAGCTTTATTAAAATAAAAAAAAACTTCACAGAATAAAAGACTGAAACAATCTAAAATAGGTATACAAGATTGCACAAAGATTGGTTTTGTAGCTTCAACATTCAGTCACAGTTCAGAATCGTAACTATCTAATTTCCGCTGAAGTTGGGCTTTATTTTGTTTCACTTCTCTTTTCCCAGGGTGTCAACCTGTACGTTAAAAACCTCGACGATGGCCTAGACGACGAGCGTCTGCGCAAGGAGTTCTCCCCGTTCGGGACCATTACCAGTGCAAAGGTAAGGCCAGTCTCCTAATTCAGACAAAACGTCTCGCCGTGATCAGCCGGTGGTCTGAAAACCCAACGGATGCCTTGCACTCCTGCTTCAGGTGATGATGGAGGGCGGCCGCAGCAAAGGCTTCGGCTTCGTGTGCTTCTCGTCGCCGGAAGAGGCCACTAAAGCCGTGACGGAGATGAATGGGCGCATCGTGGCCACGAAGCCTCTGTATGTGGCGCTGGCTCAGCGGAAGGAAGAGCGCCAGGCCCACCTGACCAACCAGTACATGCAGAGGATGGCCACGGTCCGGGCCGTGCCTAACCCTGTCCTCAACCCCTACCAGCCCGCTCCACCCTCTGGCTACTTCATGGCAGCTATTCCACAGGTGACCCCCCCCAAGCAGCTGTTTAACATTGTTTGCTAATATTCCATTAGTGCTTTTATGTGGATTTGTATTTAACAATACATGTTGGTGGTGTTAGGCTCAGAACCGCGCTGCGTATTACTCCGCCAACCAGTTGGCCCAGCTCCGCCCCAGTCCTCGCTGGGCCGCTCAGGGAGTGCGACCTCAGCGTAAGTCGTTCCTCCTATGTTCCTTTAAAGCTGCAGTATGTGACTTTTTATATAAAAAATAATTGTTAAAACTATCACCATGCTGTGACACAATGAGACAAATGACCTGTGAAAAAACTCAATTCCCCTTGTTCCAGTGCTGCTGTTGCCATCTGACGTAATGCACCGCTCCCGGTCAGAAACGAGCAATCACAGCCAGGAGGAGGGTCTTATTGCTGTCAATCAACCTCTTATTCTCGCTGCTAAATGTGCTAACTAGCCTTAGCATTCATGGCAGACTCCAAGAAGAAACTGTAGTGTAGCGCAGAGCAAGGGAAAGAGGGATCATGTTATGAGCAGTGTGTATACGAGCATGATTGATGACACTAAGACCCTCCTCCTGGCTGTGATTGAATTTTGAAGTCAACATTGGGAGAAAACGGCTTGTCTTTGTTTTTTTTCACAGATTTTTCCATTCTTGCGTCACAACATAGTGACAGCGTTAACAAATATGTAAAAGAAATATATATATATATATTTTTATAAAGCTTGCATACTGCAGCTTCAACTCTTAAACATCCTGATGTCGGTGCATTAATTGTGTGGAATTTCTTCAGATTTCCAAAACATGCCCAACGCCATGCGTCCGTCAGCACCAAGGCCCCAGACCTTCAACACCATTCGTGCTACCACTACCACCAACACCCAGGTCCCGCGCATGATGGCCTCCCAGCGCATGCGTAAGGATTTCACCTCTCAACATCCTAACGAAGTGGTCGCTCTCTTTTTTTTTTTTTAACCAATCTGGTTCTCCCCTCAGCCACCCAGGCCCTCGGCCAGCGCCCTGCCAGCGCTTCAGCCACTGCAGCCCCAGTACGTGCCATGCCTGGGTACAAATATGCTGCTGGTGTGCGGAACCCTCAGCAACACATGGCGTCCCAGCCACAAGTTGCCATGCAGCAAGTAAGAAGACCTTCTGCGTTTACGTACAAATCAGTCGTTTAAAACAGAGATTCACTTTTTGTCACTTCTGATACCAATATCTGAGGCTTACTGTCGTCTAGTCCAACACAGAAAGACACACATTTTTATACAATAATCTTAACATGCTCAAGAAGGAGTAGGAAGAAGTAAGAAACCTATGAACTCCTACCCCATAAACTTATACAATATTTTCAGATGGTGCCTCATTATTAAAAAATAAGAAAATGACAAGGTGCACGTGTCTAAATATATACATCCATACCCACACACTCATACGCTCTAGCCTCAATTTACATGTTCACATTAGTGCCATTTCTAAACTGCTCAGAAAGTGGAATTAGAGATTCAAAATATAATGTCAAATAAATTGAGAACCATAGAATTAAACGCAATAGATCTGCCCCTAAGGATTGGGGACATAAGGGCACTTACTCAATCTAGAAATGCTTAGTATCTGGACCCATACAGTTATCCAAGTTGCTCCAAGTTATTGGCATAGTTGGTGCAGACTTTGCCTTGTTTTTGGCCGGATTTTGTCTGACGTCTTTCTGTCCCGTAGCCTGCTGTCCATGTCCAAGGTCAGGAGCCCCTGACTGCTTCCATGCTGGCTGCTGCTCCTCCTCAGGAGCAGAAGCAGATGCTGGGTGAGTGAACCATCAGCTCTGATGGAGATTCCTGGGACTTTTTAAAACGCCTTCAGTTGAGTTCTGTGTTATGACCCAGTTGACTGCTTCTCTCCTCAGGTGAGCGTCTGTTCCCCCTGATCCAGAATATGCATCCCAGCCTGGCTGGTAAGATCACCGGTATGCTTCTGGAGATAGACAACTCTGAGCTGCTTCACATGCTTGAGTCACCTGAATCTCTGCGCTCCAAGGTTTGCTTCATTTTGAACATACGGACTTCTGTGGAAACACTGCTTTTGCTTTGGGGTTCACGAACATTTCTGTTTCAGGTGGATGAGGCTGTTGCTGTGCTCCAGGCCCACCAGGCCAAAGAGGCTGCGCAGAAGTCTACCACACCTGCCGGTGTTCCCAGCGTCTAAGGTGGGGACAATACACCGTCACACATTATGAACATTGTTCAAACTATTGTCTGGAATACTTATTTATTTATTTTTTTGTCTTGCAGCTCGAGCATTTTGAAACCTGCTTCACCGATGGAAAAAGAGAAAAAAAACTTAAACATTGAAAAACCTAAAACTCAGAAAACATCGCAAAACGATAAATTATTTCTTAAAAAAAAAAAAAAAAGAAATTGAATCTGCCAGGTCTAGAGATGGTTTGACTAGACCTTGATCATAAACAAAAATTAGTTAAAAAAAATAGCAAAATAGATAAAATTGAAAATTGTAATAAATTTGAATGCATTCCTCTGTTTTATGTCATTTTACTGTGTCAGTGCTCAAACTGTCAGCAATGTCAGGGAAATGGTTGCTGAGCAGTTTGAGGTGATTTGTATCGTAAACTACTGGCTGTAATAAAACGTCATTCGAAATTACGACTCCTGGTCTGGCATTTACTGTTAACATGCCTGATAAGAAAACCCACATTCCATTTGTCACACATCACGTCTTCAACGTTTCAGTTTCTCCACTAGGTGTCACTGTTGTGTCAGAATCACAGGACTGACTCGATCCTTTTTGCCCTGACATTTGTTGAAGAGTCGCAGTAAACCATCTGCCTCTGTTCTTGAGCATTACATTGATACAAACCTGTCTTGAACACTACAAATATGTACAGAATGTTCATGTGGTTGAAAAAACACCCTGTATTCTGCTGTCACATGACGTCAAAATTCTGGTACAAGCAGTTTACTTGTTGGTTTTTCTGCTTAATTAGGAATGTCCTAATCAAGTACGGGGTTTCAAACGTGACAGGATTTGAATGTAGTTAATGAGCTTTCTAACTATGCAGGCTTATATTTTATTTCCTCCTGAATCAGTTGCACACAGGGCTTTCACATAATCCTTTCCATCTTGGATTGGGTTTGGTGCTCTAAAACCTGCCTTCTCATTACCAAATTGTCTCATGGACTATCTTCCCATTTTGTACCAAACCAAATTAGAGAGTGAAAAATAAGTTACTTCAGAAAGGGCTATTTGTGGAATCACTTGTAACATATAGCTAAATACATATGCTAATTAAATATATATGCAAAAAATCACTTTCAGTGGATGCTTCCTAAATAGTTATTGACTGGCCTTAAAAATTTAATTTTACTCCTTTGTAATGTAAAGTTTGGAGTTGAGTTTAAATCTGCCTTTATACTTGGTTTGGTTGGATTTCTTATAAAGTGCCTTGTGGCTACATACACTATCGCATGAGCAAATTTTGCCACTGTTAGAGGTGATTGTATGCTACTCGGTATTTAGTCATTTCTAATGTCTGAGCTGGAAATGTATTCAAAAGTACTTTTTTGATCTTAAAAGGATATTAAATATTTGAACGCAGAAAAGCAAGCAAAAATCCTTATAGCTGCACAGCATCCAAAAAAGCAGTGCGTCAATGAAAGAAATTATGAACCTCTACCCTTTATGTGTACACCGGTCCACCAAATACGACTGATAATATAATGGAAATTAAAGAGTGAAAAAAAGGGAAAATGTAACGTGAATTAATTGTTAAATAATGTAACCCATATTAAAGTCAAGCATAATATCCTGCCAAATTGAAATAAATTCATTCTTGGTTCACTAAAGCAAGCTACGTATAAAGACGAAATGCAAAGCAAATAAACAGAAATACAACAATAATCCAAATTGTGCAATATAAAAAGGTTAATGATGCTGTCTGGATGTTGTTAGTCCCACCAAATAACATTCTATCCTGGGCCTTCAAAAGCAGAGTTGGCTCTGGTTTTCTCTCTTTTTAGTTTTATGCAGAGGTGGGTAGAATATCCAAAAATTACTCAACACACAGTTGTGATGGTTCATAATAAAAGTACGCAAGTACAAGTAAAACGTATGGGGTAGTAAAATTACACCAGACTTATTTTTTCCAAAAAGTTACTTATGTGGAAGTCAGTAGAAAAAGACGAAAAAGTAATCTGAGTCTTTTATTCTCAATGTTTTCCAACCAAAACCAAAAAATACAATGAAGGACAACCGCTGGTGTCTTCTCACCTCATCTTCTCCCCTTCACAATAAGAGCATACATTCGGGTGTGAAATATATACATTGTATCCGCCACACAGGCCCCACCTGAATACACAGAATGTCACAAACACAAAAACACATAACATGTGAAACAACATCATAAGTATATAAAAGAAAACACACACAAAGGAAAGACTAAACAGCAGCAACAAACAAAACAATTGAAATACCTAAAGGCAACGACTAGGGAGTTTAACAAGTCGGCCACCACGGCTTCTTTTCACAGGAACAGGGGTTGAAATTGAAAGAGACTTTCCAGATCGACTGCTACTGAACTGTCCACCTGAGGGGGATAAACCCGCTGTAAGGGAAGGACCAGGAAGAGTGGATAAAGAAACTGGGGGATGACCACGACGAGGTGGTTGAGCCAACTCAACAGACTCTGGCAGACTCAAACTTTGCCTCTGCCAGTTCAACAGAAGCTTTAACACCCGGGTGTGAAAGGGAATCAACTGCATCAAAAACCCACAGATGCCAACTAGTAGACATCGCAAACAAGGATTGCGCCACACTCATGAAAGGAGACCTCCTCTAAATGCAAACTCTATTCAGCCACTTTAAAGACCACAATATCCTGGTCGGTTAGTTGGTCTGTGGCCATGGCGAGGTAGTCCACACCTAAATGCACAGAAGCAACCTTTGCTCTGGACAGACAGTCAGCCACCAGATTATTCTTGCCAGCTACATGCTGAATGTCAGTAGTGAACTCTGAAATGGCAGACAAATACCATTGTTGCCGCGCCGACCGCGCTTCAGAAACTTTTGCCATAGCAAAAGTCAGAGGCTTGTGGTCAACAAAAGCAGTAAGACCCTGCCCTCCAACATGAAGCAGAAATGGTGTGTTGCCAGAAAAAGGGCAAGCAGTTCCCCATCAAAGGTGCTATATATTTTTTCGGCATCCCGGAGGTTCCTGCTAAAAAAAGCGAGGGGTTGCCAGGCACCATCCATCCATTGCTCACAAACTGCCCCAACTGCATAATCAGAGGCATCAGTTATTAGAGCCACAGGAGCCACTGAAGATGGATGGGCCAAAAGCGCAGCATTAGCCAAGGCCTTTTTGGCATCATCGAATCCCTGCACCCTCTCGGGGGTCCAATCTATCTGCTGGTCCCCTTTTTTGCCTTTAAGTGCTTCATACAAGGGGTGCATGAGGTGAGCTGCTCGTGGGATGAAACGGTTATAAAAGTTTACCATCCCCAAAAACTCCTGCAGGGGCTTCACTGAGGGATGGCGGAGAAAAGCCGAAACTGCTTCAGCCTTTGCAGGTAGGGGAACTGCCCCTTGAGAAGACACTTTGTGTCCCAGGAATTCAACAGCAGGCAGTCCAAACCGGCATTTAGCTGGGTTCACGATCAGGCCATGTTCACTGAGCCTAACAAACAGCGGACGAAGGTGCACCAGGTGTTCTTCTACAGAGGGACTAGCCACCAATATGTCGTCCAATAGACTAAAAAAGACGGCATACCCAGCAGGACCGAATCCATAAGCTGCTGGAAAGTCTGCACTGCGCCTTTAAGGCTGAAGGGCATCCGTAAAACTCATAAAGATCAAAAGGCCTGATAACTGCGGTTTTGTGTACATCTAAGGGATGCACTGGAATCTGACGGTAACCCAAGTCCACCTTAGAGAAAGCGGTTGGTCCAGCCAGGCGGGCAGAAAAGTCCAAAAGACACAGCATCTATTAGGCAGCTATTAGCAACATGTACTAATAACCTAAAAACACACAAAAAATCTGCACCCAAAATAGGTAAAGACACAGAAGCTATTACAAAGTGTCCAATTCTCGGCAGGCACAACACCGACTCTGTCTAACGAACGAACACGGAGGAATGCAGCGCTTCGCCTTCACTCCGAACCGGCGTGCCGTGGCTCCGGCATCAACAGGCTCCGACTCTCCTTGAGTCACACCTGGTAGAAGAGCATTCACACTGTAGTGCCTGGAAGCCAACGAAATCCGATCCGCTTCTTCAGCCAGGGAGCGATAATCCTTTGTCCGGATCAGAGGGGAGCTGGCCAGCGAACAGGTGGAGGAAGCTGGCGCAGAAACCGATGTGTAAAAAGGAAGGAAACATCTCCTAAGCCACGTAATGCCAGCATGTTCTCCATCAGCTCGGAGGACTTGCGATCCCCCAAGCCAGTTAGAGAGAGCAAGCGATCGGCCCGCTCCGCATCTGACAGTTGGTAGAGCCGAAGCAGGTTCTCCTTGAGCGCACTGTATTTGTTAGCGGTTGGTGGGTTCCTCAGCAAACCCATCAGACGGCGGGTGGAAACGGAGTCCAAAGTAGCAACTACCTGGAAGTACTTGGTCTCATCTGTGGTTATCCCACGGAGATGGAGCTGGGCTTCCAAATGCTGGAACCATGGTTCTGGTTCTGGATCGTGCTGCCAGAACTCTGGAAGCATGATAACTGCAGCAAAAACAGAAGCGGCGGTTGGAGCAACGGAGCAAAAAGACGAAAAAGTAAATGTTGTTTTATACTCAATGTCTTCCAACCAAAACCAAAAAAAATAGAATGAAGGACAACCGTTGGCGTCTTCTCACCTCACCTTCTCCCCTTCACAATAAAAGCATTCATTCGGGTGTGAAATATATACATTGTATCCGCCACACTTACGTAAATGTAACTATTTACCACCCACCTCAGTTTTTCGATGTGCTTAAGGAGTGCTTAACCTTAAACAACTAATTTCCATTCAAAAATGATTGTATTATTACTATTAGAGATGCATTAGTTGAGATACAGCTTACTTCCAAAAAATGAAGTCCAGAGTCCGTTCGCTTCGCGGCACAAACTCTCGCGATACTATTTGAATTTCCAGAGCTAGAACGAGATCAGCGAACAACAGAGCGATCTCTTGTAGGAGCTGTTGTCGTTCGAAACGGGGCTGCTGGGTGGGACCGAAGAAAGGGGAAAAGAAGTGCTTCTATCAGCGTATGAGGAATTCACGGCACAGCAGCTGGGCGAGTCATAAGTCAGGTTCGCCGTTCTTAAAACGCACCACGTCTGGTGTTTCCCACGGTCTCCAGAACAAGTGTCACTGGCAACAGACGGTAGGTTCTCCCAACGCGTTTAGCTAAGCTTGCTAGCCATCTGCTAACGCTCGCTGTGTAGAAGTTAGTTAGCTTGTTGGGAGTCTGATGGCCGTCACCGAGGCAAGCTGTGACCTATGGAAAAAATGTCCATTCTCTCGTGTGTTTTTACCGTGTTTGCCGAAGCTTGTGTGTATTTGTACGTTACGTACAGTTAATAATTTCCATCATCTGTTGTCAGACAGTGAGCTATGTAGCTACCTCAGCAAACATTCTATCTTTGCTGAGAAGTTTCGGCGTAAGAGGGATGCAAATCAAAACAGCAACAGTTGATGCCTCGATAGTTATTAAAACATCGGATGACTGTTAAACCATCAGATGAACGTCAGGTAACCTAACACCGACGGCATCTAAAGTTCTGTTTTACTGATTTTTATTTATTTATTTGATTACATATTTAAACCCTTCGAACAGCCCTAGTGAAAGCCACGATTTCAGGGGGGTTGCGACGTTACCGCACGACGTATGTAAACAAATGAGTTTGCGTCAAAAGATTTTCATTATGTTATTGACTCTCCGTTGACTCTTACACAGATCATTTGATCAACTGTTTTTTTTTTTTTTTTTTTTTGAAAATAGTTATTTAAATTAAGAGAAGATGCGACTTTTGATGTGTTTTGCATAAATCCTTCATATGCTAAATAAAACCAAAATAACGGTTTGAATATTAATTATCCCATATCCATCCTTGGGAACTTGCTGCTCTGAACCGCCGGGAACAGATTTACACGGTTAAAGGGAAAGTTTTCTAACTTTATAAAACTGCCTTCTGCCTCAGTAGTTGTGATTTTTATAGCATTACTTTTTTTATTTAAGAAATGGAAAATACATAAGGAGTTGAACCATTGAAACTTTTTTTTTTTTTTTTTTAAAGTCTAAATTTTATGATTGGTTGTTGAGGTTGAACGTCAATCTTGAATTAAATATGTACTTAGTTTTTACTTAATTTCCTCTTGTAAACAAATTATTTATTGTCATATGATGTGGATAATAATATACAATGAAATGAAATGAAAATGTTATTTTCATGAGGAAGTAAGTGCACTTGGGTGCAGAGAATCGCTTGTATTTCTTTTTGCCTAAGAAGCTGGAATAAACTCCTTCCAGTGTTAATCTGTGACCATCATATTTAATCCCATCAGAGTCACCAACTCCTGTACTGAATGGTGGACAGTTATCATATTTTCTTTTTATTAGTTTAACTAATGTCTCTGGTCGATACGCTGTTATCTTCAAGTTCAGTAGTAAGATATTAAATTGATGTTTTTTTCTTTGTTTTTTTTTTTCCCTCATCACAAACCTCCCTTGAAATAAACAATTACTGAGTTATTTATGTTGACATGGTAACAGTTGAGCAATAAAAGTTGTCTAGAAAAAGTACAGCCTGTCGTCATCGTTTGGATGTTCGAAGCCGATTCCTAAGAACACAGTGGTTTTTAACACCATGCAACTAAGCTTAAAGTAAAGGTCATCGGCTCGCCCTGTGTGTGTGCCAGGGCTTGTGTGTGACCTCCCTTTATTGGTTGATGGTAAACACAGCTGCAAGACCAGAAAGTAAGAGGTCACACCACTGTGTTGATTCTGACACATTAAATGTCTTTTAATTTAGTTAATTGAAAGTGATCTTATTGCTTAAAGACTCTTGAAGTCATTTTTGATTCGGTGCCACAGATGGACTTTTTTTAATCCTCTATTTATACAGGAAAAAAGCTTTTGATACTCACTGTCTCATTTACAAGGGAGACCTGTTACATACATCACAAAAAACAAACAAAAGAAAAAAAAACAATCATCAACAATTTTAAAATTAGACATTTGCTCTTTGAGATTTGACTCATGTTTACTTAATAAAGAGTACATATTTTTCTCTGTTCTTCTGCTATAACACAATAGAAACAGTCTTTATTGTCACGCAAAGGGGAAATTCAAAAAGAGGGGCCCGGCACGCCACTAAATTGTATATCAAGCTTTATTATCCCCTGTAATAGCTAATTTGGTTTATTTATATAGCTCCGGTTTACAACAAATGCCATTACAAGGCATTTCAGCTCATTTCTCGTGTGGTTAAAGGAGGTTTTAGGCATTAGTCATCCGTCTCTTATTCAGTGACATCACCACATGGGGCTTCGCAACTAAAGTGACTCTGCAGCTTTCCCAGCTGTCTTTTAGTTTGGGCTCAGATGACTGCGTGCATCTCTCAATAGTTTCAAACCAGAGTAAGCTTTCCCATCATTTTGCTTTAGATGGTCTATGGCAAAGATGTGAAACTCCACTCCTTGAGGGCTGGAGTCCTGGGGCTTTTGAATATCTCTCTGCTTCACATAATATGGTCATTGGTAGGATGCTGGGGAGCTTGACTACATGTTGAGGAGGTTATTTAGTCATTTAATTCAGGCGTGTTGGACCAGGGATGCATTGAAATGTTGCAGGACAGCGGCCCCTGAGGACCGGAGTTGGACTCCCCTGCTCTATGGGGTTGGTATAAGGCTCATGTGTTAATGGGGTAATATTGGGTTGTCAGGCAACCTGCTCATACCACTGTCCTTATGACTGGTGTCATGTTTGTGTTTATATTCTACTGTATAAAGAGCTCATTTAAAGAAATGTTTACTCCACATATTTGCTAATGCCTGCTTCACTCTGTGATTTTTATGCTGATCTTGGTCCTGATTTCCACCTTCCAACAACTTTAAGGATCCCCCGATTATTGGAATGACTCTTAATTTGAGCTTAAGACTATTCCTGCCGTGTGGTGTGATAAGAGTGACCTGGTCCTGGAATGGATGGATGGATGGATGGATGGATGTCACTTGTAGCCAGTAGGAAGCAAGGTGACGAATCCAACAAACAAGAAGTCAAAACAATTGGCAAGATGCACCCAAAAGACCCTTGTGCATTGTAGATGTCTTTCTGTTGTCTTTTTTTTCTTTTTCTCTGTTACATACGGTCCACAAACTATCGCCAAGTCTTACTCCCAGTCAGCCATGTTTGCTTACTCTGAACTCACGCTTGGTCTCAAGGTTTTGAGTTTTACCTTACGACACAAGTGTCAAACTCCAGTCCTGGAGGGCCACTGCCCTGCAACCTTTAGATGTGCCTCTGCTGCACAACTGAATCGAACAGAATCGAATAATTAGGTCATTAGCAGGACTCTGGAGAACTTACCTACACAAGACGGAGGTAGTTAAACCATTTCATTCCAGTGTTTTATACAGGAGGCGCATCTAAAAACCGCAGGACCGCGGCCCTTGAGGACTGGTGTTTGTCATATGACATCCAAATGTAGGTGTGTGAAATCAGTTGGTGTGTGGCTTCAACACACTGTCCAACCAAGCCTGCTATTGCTAAGACCTTTTTTATTGCTGTGTGCATATGTGTAGGGTTTATCAATTTTTGAAAATCGACCCACAATTTCTTGCCTTGTGAACCGGGCGATTAGTGGAGAACTTTCAGGTTCTAAATGTTTACCGTCTTCTGAAAAGCTTTTCTCAAGATACTGTCTCATTATTTAAGCATGGGTGGGGTGTCTGTCTGGTGTCATCCTAATCTGTTTACAGCCGTTTCAAATGGATGATGACTTTATGATTGCACAGCTCACTGCGTGGCAGAATGTTGTCATTGTGGCCCGGAGTGCTAAGCATGTGCTGAGTTTTTACTTTCCTGCTCTGTAGCCACGCAAGCAATACTGACCACATGTAGGACACCAGTTAGTTAAAGTTTCCACACAACCCATCAGTTTTTAAGTGGAGAGGATCCCACTTTTGTGGTCCACTTCGAAGCTGAATTAAAAAAAAAAAAAAAAAGTTTACCGTTATCTCTTGCAACTGGTGTTTACTTTACCTGCTGAAATTTAGACTTTAGACATTTTCCCGATGTCACGGTTTAGCATCACTGCACACTGTCTGAAAAACATGATGTGCTGCATGTCCAGCAGTTTGCTGAAGCTAATGCTGCTGAACAGCAAGGACATGCTAAACAAATGAAACATGATCAATATGAGCAAAGGAGTGGATTTAAACAGAAACAGCCTGTACTGAGAAGCTTTGAACAATAGAATGACTCAATTTTCTTTGAAAATCAGAAACAGTGTTAATGCTTTTATTTTTATTGGACAAAAATTTGCATTTACAGCTTGCCACAAAAGTACAACATATAATATCACTGAATGTAATGTGTATAATGGGAAGGTCTGCATAGACCGCAATAAATGTTAACAAATTGTTTAAATGCTGCACATTAGCATACAATATACTTTATTGATCTCCAAAGGGAAATTGCTTATTTTTTGAGAAGCTACCTCATCCAAAGTGTTGAATATTAGTAAATACAAATATGATCATAAGCAATATGAAATGTATTTTAAAAAAAGTTATTTTTTTTCATTAATTCTTTTGGTACCTGTAATATTTGATCACACTTGATAACTGAATTTGGATGGTCTTTATTTCTATGCTATTTTCAGCCCATAAGTGAATATGAGTTGAATAAGGTTACATGTTAAATTGGTGTTGTGAGACTTTGGAACATTTTATTTGCGGTTGTGAATTTGTTTGTAGGTTTTGGAATGACTGTCAATGTTAGCTTTAATCTAAAAATACTATTTATGTCTTAACAGACAACATCATGTTTGGACCACAGAAACCGCAAGGATTTATGATAAACAGGTTTTGTATTTGTAAAATATTTTATTCAGAAATGCCTTTAAAAAAATCGAGTCCTATTAACTTTCACGTTCAATTTGTCAATTGTTTGGTTTATTTCAAGTATGGCCTTAGTTATTTTCTATATTTTGGTCTGAGAAATCCAAGAATCTTTCAGTGTTCAGATCCGCCTCAGAAAACTCAGACATGCATGATTAACTCTGGTCAGTTCTCCTCACACACACACACACACATGCACGCACACACACAGATTTTTGTGCTGACTCACCTGTTGACTAACTTTTCCCCTGACTGGAAATTGGGGGTAAAACTGATGTTGGCCAGACTCAACCCAACCAGTAAGACACTGATGTTGAGATGGAAATAATGAATTTTATTTATTCATCTTTCTTAAGTGGCTGGATTAACAAAACCAAAGTTCATAGCAAAGCTTTCGACTAACTCTTTGCACTTTTTCTTTCCTCAAGTTCACCAACAATAGAAGTTAGGTTCACCTTAATTTTCAACTGCATCGCATTTGACGTCAGTTTTACAGCTTCACTTCCGTCTTTTTTTCATTTCACTGTTTATGAAGGCAATATTGACTTGTAAAAGATTAACAATCTAGTAAACACAGAGTTCATTTGAAGCAGAATTGTACAAGACGGGTAACTTACTGAAAAACTGTTTAAAGTGCTTCAATGAGTTGAAATTGTAATTTAGACCTCAGATTTTGTTTATAATCCCACTAATGAGAAAGTAGGTCGCACCTTAGAGCCCTGCGTAGACATACTGTCAAATGTTAAAGTGATGCAGCTCTATAGTGTGCTAAGCAGTAGCTTTGAAACGTTTTCACACTTGAATCCAGTTGTTTAAGTGGAACAGTCGCGGCAGCCCGGTTTGGTCCTGTTCCGAGTTTGAGCTCAGCGCGTCGAGGCGTTTTATGTTCCTCTGGTTTCTTCCAAACGTGCCAACTGATTGCAATTGAGCCGCTAATGCGACTGCTTCACGGCGTCTTCCTGGAGGCTGAGCTCTTTCAGCTGAGCAGAAATACCAGGATGCTTACCTCATCGCTGCCCACGCCACCTTTAAGAGGAGGGATGGAGAGAGGAGGGGAAGTCTGAGAGCGGAGAGGAGGGGCGGCAGCTGGGGACTATACTGGCTTTGTAGCCGTTGGAAACTTTTCTTTCCCTTGTCGGCCTGCTTCGCCTGCCTTTGTACGTTAACAATGCCTGCACTGTTTTTTTTTTGCTGCCGTTGTCCGTTATTTCTACCATTTGATCCTTTGTTTCGTGCAGGGGGCAGATTCTCAGCACGATGGTCAGACGAGCTTTTACTTTTAATTTTACTTAAAAAATGTTTTCAGTATTTTTTTTATTTCTTTTTTTTTGTTTTTTTTTTGTTTAACCTTCTGCAAGTGTTTCAGGCATTTTATTTCATGTTTTACGTGCAACCTATTACTCCAGGCAGTCAGTGTTTCAGTTTCTGTGTGTAACGTTCACATCAGTCGGCAGCGCTGCAGCTCGCTTGCCAGAACGTTGCTCCGTGTCCGATCGCGGAGCGTTTGGAAGCCTCGCCTGTGGAGCCTCTGTTCCCGGCTTTGCAGAAGCTCAGGAATGTGCAGAAAGGCAACATTACGCAGGAGACCCCGGGACAGGAACGCAGCCGGAGGGACTCTCACCGCGAGAGTTCACTGGCTCAGCTGTTTGCAGCCGTTTCTGGACGCTCTGTGTTCCAAGACCTTAATTAGCAGTTTCGTTTTGACTGTCTGTCTGTCTTATACGTCGGTTTATTAGCCTGATTTGACTGTACTTGATTCTTCTTGTCAAAGTTAGTTCATACTTGTGGTTTTCCGATGTTGTTGCAGGACAGGGATACAAATGAACCATGTGAATGTCAGTCAGCAGAGGTGAGTGTTGCCGCTATCGCAGTCGTTGTAATAAAAAAAAAAAAAAGAAATCTCTGAAGAAGAGGATTTCTTAATCGGCTGAATGATCTGGCGTGTGATTCTCATGGTGGGATTACTGGTGGAACTGTGCGTTCAGCTCATGAAATGAAATGATACATAAGCAATCATTTCTATAATAAATTAAAATGAGCTTGATAATTTCTGTTTTGATTTTTTTAGTTTCTTTTTTGAAGGACAATTTTGTATCGAGATTTCATATCCATTTAATTTATAGTTTAGGTTGTGTGCGTACCTTTTATTTCCATTTAAGTGGTTTGATTTTGGATGGTTCAAATGCTTTCCAGTTCTAATGCTTACAAAGTGTTTACAAAATTAAAGTGATTGGTCTTTGAAAGGGCGAACTTGACTTATTTTGCCAGTTTCAATATATTACTTGGAAATTGTGTCAAACTAAAAATATGGCAATAATTACTGGAAGAATTTATCGCATAGCAAAATTTGTTATTGTTACGGACCTAATGACGCATGAATACTAGTTTTGCAGGAAAAGAGATAAAATTGTAACTAATATTCTTGTCAAAACTTAAAGATCCCTTTTTAATGTATGGGTGCATCAATCTTTAAAAAGCCTGACCTGCTGATTCCGATTGTGTCCGATGCCAAATTTATTTATTTTTTTGTCTGAAAAGTTGCAAAATATAACAACAAAGTTGCTAAGTTGGCAACAGTGCAGTGACGACTGTTAATGATTTTTAGACCTTTGCAGAGATCGGTGGAATTGCTTTCACATGCAAGTATCGGCAAATCGTCAATTTCCCAAATTTAAGGATATCCTGACTGATTCATCGGTGCACCCGTTTATTTGTTGTTGTTTTTTTTTTTTAATTTTCACAAATAAAGTGAATAGAGTTGTGACAATCACAAACTCAGGCTTAAAGAATCCACAGTCAGTGTAGAATATGCCAGTGAGAAGTCCCCATATTGTAGATTCAATGTAAATTCTGCAAACCACAAATGCATAGACACAAGCTTTATTCAGTCAGAAATATTTTTGCTTTTTTTTTTTACTATAGCTAAACATTTCTATGCGACGTTGTATTTAAAAATGTATATTATCTATTAAAAAAATAAAATGCAACACTTAGGTGATGCTAAATGAAATCTGAAATCAGTTAAAGCTCTAGCTATAGTATCATTATTTAGATTTTGGTAAACAGACATAAGCAAAGTACTAGCATTAAAACCTGCTACAAAGAGTAGCATGAGCAACACAGGCTGGATTCATCTGCATTACACACCCACTGCTTGTGTTTTGCAAACATAATTTTAAAGAAGTGTTGCCCTAATAGGAGGTGATGTGTGGGACTTCTTTAGTTTTGACACCTTTCTTCTGTTTTTGTGGCCGAAATTATTTTGAAACAGCCAATTTTGTGTTTTCTTATTGGGAAGAGAGAAGTCTTGTATCGTTACTCCAGCCTAGCTAACTAGTAGTGTGCATTTGGTGGGGGAGGGGCTGTGTCATAAGCAGGTATATTTTATTGTATTACTTGATGCTTTCCTCAGACCTTTACGTTGCTGCATTATCAGTTTTCATCACCAAGACGTCTGATTTGCACAGGTAGTCATTTCTTGTTGGCTCAAACCCATCATCCATACAGCTGCTATGTGATGCTTTGGGGAATAGTTGGTAGTCGTACCAGTCTCCTGTATAACTTTCTGTCAGTGCTGAGTTTTAATATTATTGCTTAGCACTATGAAATTGTCACTTATTCTTAAAGTAAAAGGCCTACAGCAGGGATGGGACTCCTGTTTGAATCTCTGCTGTAAGTGAGAGAAAGAAGATGGGAGAAGAGAGATTTTGGATAAAAGCACTTGTTTCTGAGAGTGTGTAGTGGTGCTAGTGTGTGAAGTTTGCTTGCAGCAGCAGAGTTGGTGTGCTGAGGTCTGCTTTTGATCTTTTTGTGTAGTGCAGACTGACAGGTTTGTGGGGGCTCTCTCTACTGCGTTTTCAGCAAAACTTTCAAAAGTGTGCACAGGCACAGTAAGACAGGGAGCATGCTCAGTGGGCATCTAGCTTGGGACTGTGGTTCTGCACCCCTCCGTTTAAGGGCCTTCAAGTACTATTTCAGCTCACACACTCGTACGTTCCGGATAGACGGCCAGAACAAGAACTGGACCTCAGCAGCAATATTACTCTAGAATAATGGACATTCTTCCTCTCTCATCTCCAGTCCCAGTCCTAGAAACACAAAGCATAACACAGATGTGAAAACGGGGGACTGAAGAAGTAGTTGGTCAGTTCTCCTCAAGATCTGTTTTGCTTTTTACGTATGGTGTGAACCTTTCATTTAGAATTTCTTACATATTGTCCAGATTTGTTAAAGCAGAGCTCAAGATGTTGGATGTAGATCTGAGCAATATGCACCAAAAAATATCAATACTGTCTTTTTTTTCTTTTTTTCACACTTTTTGTAATCATCACAACATACTTTCAAATGAATAAACCAGTTTCTAAAGAGGGATTTGTTTCAATAGATTTTTTTAATGTGGGCACAAAATAAGTATTTGATATCACAGAAAAACAGAACTTTATTTCCAATTCCAAAAGTCAGACGTTTCCCATAATTCTTGACCAGCTTTGCACACACTTCAACTGTAATCACTGCCCACTTGTCCATACAGAACCTCTGCAGATCTTTCAGCTTTTGGGGTTGTTGCTAGGCAACACAGAGTTTCAGCTCCCTCCAAAGAGTTTCAGGTTCAGGTCTGGAGACTGGCTAGGCCAGTGCATGACATTGAAAGGCTTCTTTCAGAGCCTCTCCTTAGTTACCCTGGCTGTTTGGGATCGTTGTCCTGGAGGAAGACCCAGTCACAACCCGTCCTCAATGCTCTAACAGAGGGAAAGTCTGATGGATGCATATTCTCATCCATCCACCTCTCAATACGATTCAGTCGCCCTGTCCCCTTGGGAGAAAAGGATTCTCAAAGAATGATGATTCCACCACCATGGGTTGGAATGGTATGTTCTTCTTTCTCCAAACACGATGACTGGAGTTTCAACCAAAACGTTCTATTTTCGGTCTCCTCTGACCTCCTGACCTTGCCCCATGCCTCCCCTGGATCATCCAGATAGTCATTGGCAAATTTCAAGCTTGGACATGGCCTGGCTTGAGCGCTGCAGGATTTTAATCTATGGTGGCGTTGTATGTTACTATGGTAACCTTCAAGACTGTGGTGCCAGTTCTTTTCTGGTCATCAACCAGGTCCTCCCATGTAGTTCTGGGCTGATTCTTGAGTCCCTCCCCATTTCTGGGGTGGAGCACCTAGCACCCCGCTAGCACAGGCAGTGCTAGCGGCACAAGATCTGCAGGGTAAACTGAATACAAATTTTTATAAGCATAGAGGAAATAAAAATCTCACAGAAGGTGCAAGGTGTTTGACAGACTTGGCTAAAATATAATACTTGACTACATTCCTTGCAGTTAAGAGTGGTACGCTGAATGCACTGCTTCTATTTACTCCTTTCCTGCTACCAGTTGTTATTACAGACCAAGTTTTAACTGCAGCGTCTGTTAAAAATGCAAACTTCAACAACTCAACTGCACATATTCTTACCTTAGGAGTGATATTGACTTTGTGCACATAAAAATCTATTTGATGGCGTGCATAATTTTATTATGAAATGTACAGTTCGTCACCTCGTGACTTTAAACCGTATAATAATCCTAATGTTCAAAATAGAGTTAAGTCTACTCTCTTTTCCTTCTGCTGCTGTTCGCTGTTGGTTGCAATGTTTCAAATTCTCAAGTGGCTAGATAACACGCTCATCAGATTAGCTCAGGGAGAGCCCGACTCCACAGAGACTCGTGCTGAACACGTTAAGATAACACAAGTAATTGCTGTCACACAGGAAATTGAGAAATTGCCTGATTGAGCCTCCAGATACTGAGCCTCATTTCTCAAAACATCTTGAACAGTTCTGACTAAAACCCAGCGCGGCTTCATAGGAAAAGCTTCAGCTCTATCAGAGGTGGGATGTTTGTGTTGCCCAATGTTCCCAGTGTTGCAAAACTAGCTTTGAACGAATCATTTACCCGTGCTTTATTGAGCTTTTGGACTGCAGTTTATCCTTGCAGTCATTCAGCTGCCATTATGGACTGGAGGACAAGGATGTGTTGCTATTATTGAGTGTTTGTGATGTTTGTACTTTTTTTTTTTAAACAAACAGGTTATTTGGCTATTTTTAAAAACAGGCATAATAGGTTCAGTTTACGTACTTTTTTCCCCCCGCAGATTAAGTTTAGTTGGCTTGTCGCAGTAAAATTCTGTTCAATACAGAAAAGTGGTCCGGTGTAGTGCAGCTCACTTCCTCCCGCCTGCCTTTATCAGCGGCTGACGGCCAAGGCCTCGTCACTGTTGATCTTAGTGGCAGATCAGAGCGCTGTCTCTTTGCGTCACTTCTGTCCAAGGTTGTCTACCTCTTGTTTTTTCTTTTGCTTCTACAGTTATGTTCTGATTAGCTGAGCAAACGTGCACTTTGTCAAGTTATGGTGTTGGTCTAGCAAAAAAAACAAACTCTGCTTAGGAAACCCTTAATGAAACCCTCGCTTAAAAGCTCTTTGTGAAGACAGACTTAATCATCATGAAGCTTCAGACAGAGGCGCGAAGGTTGACTGAAAGATAACAGATTAAAATGTTCCCAGGAGAATACAAAGGATGATGGTTTCAATAATTGAAAACACTGAAAGTTAAAGGCAATTCTGTGACAGAATGCGTTTACCGCAACCCAATGAAAATGTGTTAAGACTGTTTCTCACTTGTTAGATCAGCTTAGAATTATTTTAAGAATGTTTTTGTCTGAGAAAACAATTGGATATTCAGTATGTCAACGTTCAGGTTTTATGCGACGTATTCCAGTAGGTGATCAGCTCATCAGAAACAAAGTTGCATTGTGTAATCTGCACATTTCCACATACACAAACAGCTGTTCAATACAGAAAATGCCAATTAGTAACGTTTCCCCTTCATTTTGGCGCCCCCTCTAGTGCGGCACCCATATGCGTAGTACCTGGTGACATGCACTGTAAATGTTATAGTGTTCAGTAGTTGTTTAGACTTAACACTTCATTCAATAAAGAAAGAAAGCTATAGTTCATAGCCACTTTTTGTGGCACTCAGGATACTCAATAAATATTTCTCCCTATCCTCTCTCTACTTCCTCCTGTCCTTGTCTATTTTGTCTCTCACGCCCGTTCTCCCTTCTGTCCGCAGGTCCTGTTGCATCTTTTTCTCCCTCGTGACCCCCGCCCCTTCGCCAAAATCCGGCTGCTAGATGTGACGTCGAGGTTGATCAGGAGAAGCCACCATGTCCTAAACGCCGACGGGCCCTCTGGAGCCCTGCCCCCCCACCCCATCCCTCCCTCACCCATCCTTCCCTCACCCACCCCCTCTCCCATCCACCACCTCACCCCGTCCCCCAGCCCCCTTCCACTCCCCCACCTCTCCACCCACGTGCGAGACAGGTTGCCCAGTGCTGGCTCCCCACCGGTGCGCCTCTCTCCTCCTCCCGGGGAGATGAGCTCACAGAAGCAGCAGCAGCTGAGCGCTGGAAACGTCGGGGTCATGGATTCTGACCGCGACCTCCAGTCTGCCACTTCTTCTATCTCCCTGCCGTCAGTGAAGAAGGCCCCGAAGAAGAGGCGGCTCTCTTTGGCTTCTCTCTTCCGAAGACGAGGCCGGGACACTAAATCAGGCCGCCAGCGGTCTAGGGACCTCCAGCACCCCGGATTGGGGGGCATTGCGGGGGTGGACGGCATCGCCAGCATCGAGAGCATCCACTCTGAAATGTGCAACGACAAGAACTCTGCCTTCTTTTCCACGGCGGGGACGGGAGCCGCCTTCGCCGCTGCCACCTCGTTGTCCTCTGCCTCAGGGCCTTCATATGCTGCTACCAGCTCCTCAGCTAAGACGGGGGGAGCGGCAGGGGCGGAGCTACTGGAGTGCCCACTGTGCCTTCTACGCCTCTCCAGGGAGAGCTTCCCTGACATCATGACGTGCCACCACCGCTCCTGCAGCGACTGCCTGCGCCAGTATCTGCGCATCGAGATCTCAGAGTCGCGCATCAACATCAGCTGCCCCGAGTGCGCCGAGCGCTTCAACCCGCACGACATCCGCATGATTCTGGGGGACCGAGTCCTGATGGAGAAATATGAGGAGTTCATGCTGAGGAGGTGGCTGGTCGCAGATCCGGACTGCCGCTGGTGTCCCGCGCCAGACTGTGGGTAAGCAGAGGGAGCAGATGCATGGCACCAAAACACGACGTATTAAAATCCATTCTGAGTGAACCCGTGTTGGTTCTTTACATGTAAACAACCAAAACATATCACACTGTGAGCTTAGCAACAAGATGTTACTATGTTAATATCTCTGATAATTGACTGTTCACTAAACATTTTGAGTGTGTTGTTATCTCCAGGCAGCAAATGTAAACGTCTTCAGTGTCTATGTAAAATGAACAAATACTGTTTTTGAGGTCATTTTCTTTTTTTTTTTTTTTTGTCTATTCCCAGCATCAGCCAGAGGTTTCTTGAAAAATACTAGATGTATTTACCCAAATTTGATGAATAGGTGTTCCCAAGTCAGTATTTTACTTTTTTTTAGGTGTTTTACTCCAAAACAGAAGATTTTTAAGTGTTAACATTTCCAATTTAAGAAAAATCAGTCACTTAAAAGTTTGTCATATTTAAAATCTAACTATTCAGCATCGGTCCATATCAGCACCATTTGCTATAAATTTGTACCGCAGGAAAGAGTTCAGATTGGCGTAAATGTCCCCTGGGCCACAGTTTGGACCCCACTGGTGTCCGCTGCCTATCTGGGCTCACATGGAATCCGTCTCTGTCTACGCTCTAGACGGGGATCAGTGTAAATTGATCCAGAGTGGAGGAAGTCTCCCAGGCCCTCAGTGATTAAACATTGGCCCTGAGGTCAGGCCCAACTGCTCCACCAACCTCCAGCACGTCATTTAAGCCCTGAAATGTGAATCGCTAGTGTTTAGCATCACTTCAAGGGATCGGAGTGAGGTCGATGATTAGCAGCCTCCCTGAATGAGGCGCCTGACCTTCTACTGACACTCCACAGTCCATGCTGTTTTAAATCTGACCTTTAAAAACCATTTCAAATATTCAGTGTGCATTCATACATGAACAGTATAAATTCATTACACCTCGCTTTATTTTTTTTCCCCATGATGCAAAAAATTAGTTTATTTTTCTCAACAGTCCTGATCGATTCCGTATCGATCGTATTGAGCTGTAGAGTTTTCAGGTCAGAGTGGAGGATATAGACCTGAAGATTTATCATGATATTTTATAGTAGTATTGTGATTACAATAAAAGTGACGATACTATTTCCTACTACTTTTTCAGGTAAATGGCATAGCGATCATCGCTACACAAACACAACTATTGAAAATACTTGCAGCCCGTTTCTTTTGTACACCAGTAAAGTATTGATACTTGTTGATACACTCAATGAAAAAAGAGTGGAAAAATAGTCAAGTTAACAATCCTAACGCAGACAAGTTTGATGGATTTTAAACATTAATTGAAATTTATTGTGACAATAAATCAAAATTCTTCCAAGAAATTTATCTCAGTAAGTGATAAATAATACAATAAATACCCAGCAATATTTGCAGCTGTTCATAAAAAAATCTTTTTTTGCATTTTTATTTTATTGTGCCAACAATTATGTTTAATGTATAGCAAACAGACTTCCATGATACTTTTTTTTTTTTCCAGAGTTTTGACCATCACATATTGAAGCGATTTATTTATTTATTTTGTCGCCGTTTCCCAGATATGCAGTAATAGCCTTCGGCTGTGCCAGCTGTCCGAAGATCACGTGCGGCAGGGAGGGCTGCGGCACGGAGTTCTGCTACCACTGCAAGCAGCGGTGGCACCCCAACCAGACGTGCGACGCGGCGCGCCAGCAGAGAGCCCAGAGTCTCCGCTTGAGAACCGTGCGCTCCTCCTCCCTCAGCTACAGTCAGGAGAGCGGCGCCGCAGGTGGGCTGCTCCAGAATCACACAGCCACGTCCAGCAACGTAGAGAATTATTAAAAAGTTCATTTATTTCACCTGGCGAAACACATTATATGGACTAAACACACATAAGCTAATGTTTTTAAGCCCTTGATTAACTTGATTATGATTTTCTGCCTACAGGTGCTTTTTATGTATGCGTACAGTTAACAGCTCACTGTGGCCAACTTGGCAACTTGTCTTGCTAAAAACACCATAGAAGATCAGAATGTTACATGAAGCTAATTAAAATCACTTTTGACTTTGATTTTAATAAGCTAAAATCTTTTTTTTAAAAATCATTTTGAATAAAATATGTTTACATCAATAGTATTTTAATACTTCTTTTATAATTGAATCATTTCATTTATGTATTGCTTATTTTCAAAAGCCCGTTTTAAGCTGATGACCCTGCCTCATCAAAGTGCATATTCTAATTTATTGAATATGACCTTGACTGCATTACATTTGCTGCTTTTTGTGTCTTTTTTGCCATTTTTGTATGTTTTCTTATTTTTTGACATAAGTTTACCCCAAAAAAACATTTTTGTGTGAGGAGTTATAATTTCTCTTCCCAATAATGTGGCGTTACTAAGACTCTCCAGGATCCGCTGGCGAAAGTTATTAGAGTAATGTGAAATAAATCAAAGCAAAGGTAAAAATTAAATAAAAGGTCAATGTTTTTTTTATATTCTAATTTTTCTTTTACTGTTTATTGGACTGTTTTAGTTAATGATTTATCAGACTTTGCATCGGTTGAGTATAAATTTGGAGCTCGGCAGAGACCAGCTGTCGAGTGCTGCTAAAATGAAATGCTTGTCAGGTCTATTTATTTCCATTTACAGCGCCGTCTCTGATGTGTGTTTTTCTTTTTTTTTTCCCTTTCCTGTCCATCATGTTCTGTTTTTTTTTTTTTTTGCAGCCGACGACATTAAGCCATGTCCTTGCTGCGCCGCTTACATCGTCAAAATGAATGACGGAAGCTGTAACCACATGACCTGTGCTGTCTGTGGCTGTGAGTTCTGCTGGCTCTGCATGAAGGAAATCTCAGACTTGCACTACTTGAGGTAAGAATCACATGCCAAGTCCAGAACAGTCCGTTTAAACAGTAAGGAGAGGGTTTGTTTTTTTTTTTTAAATCGGCTTAAATTGCAATCAACGTTGGGTTGAGAATGTTGAATGAAAATGTGGTTTCATGGTAGGAGAAACCAATAATCAACCTTGATTTGTCTTCATTTTGGGAAATCGGCGATCGCCCGATACGGACATGAGAAACCGATGTTAACTTCCTCCACAAACATGTGAAAATCGGCCTCTGTCCCTTTTTGCTTTTTATGTACGTGTACAGTTAACAGCAGTCAGCTCACTGTGGCCAACTTGGCAACTTTTCTTGCTATATTTAGCAACTTTAAAAAAAAAAAAAAAAAAAAAGATCTGTAGTAGCCAGAAAACTGCAACCGACACACCCCTAATTACTATTGAAATTCATCTTCAGTTGTGTTGATTCATGTCTTGTATGTCTTTACCTTTTGTCTCTGTATTGATGGGTCATATAATGTTTTCATCAGTTTGGTGAGAGTTGACCGTTGTGCTGCTGGTTTCAGTCCGTCAGGTTGTACGTTCTGGGGGAAGAAGCCTTGGAGCAGGAAGAAGAAGATCCTTTGGCAGCTGGGAACACTAGTGGGCGCTCCTGTTGGAATCGCACTGATTGCTGGGATAGCCATCCCCGCCATGATCATCGGCATACCTGTATACGTGGGCAGGAAGGTGAGACAGAACAACACCGAGGGGAAATCCTTCCTTTTTTCCTGCTTCACTCATGGATAATTTGCAGACGAATCTGTGTGCTTGGTTATATCCAGATATTTTCCACTTAACTGGTCTGAGTATAGTGAACTTTTTTTTTCTGTTGCAAACTGCTAATTTAGTCTAAAAACATTTTTGCGTGAGGAGTTATAATTTCTCTTTCCAATAATGTGGCGTTACTAAAACTCTCCAGAATCCCCCGGCGAAGCCTGCCAAAAGAAGGAACCAGAGCCAAGAGACATTTTCTTCCTTCTCTAAAGTAAATAAAACAACGTCTAGACTCTAGGGCTGCAACCAGGGGTTAATTTAGTAATCCATTATTCTAACAATTAATTCTCAGCCTCTCAAATCTCTTCTATTCAATAGTAGAAATGAATTAAAATTTTGCAAATAAACAAATTCAGTTCCATAAAAAAACATTGTATTGCCTAAATTGCAATAACAGCATTCTTATAGTGAAAACTTCTTTCTTTTTTTTTTTTTTTTACAAAAAAAAAAATCCTAACATCATTATGTGAAAAGCTTAGAGCAAATGTCCCTTTTTTTGAGTCTGCATACTTCAGTTAGCGATTAATCAATATTGAATTAGTTGACGATCATTTCAATAAATTCATTGTTTCAGCTCTACTAGACTTGATGAATTCTGTCGGGGTTTCTCTAAACTCTGGCCAACCTTTAAGAAAGTCGCTCTTAAGTCGTGTCCTGCTGTTCAACTGGCATCCAGTCAGAATGGAAACAGCCTGGCCGTTACAGGGTTAACTCTCCCTCATGTCTGGACTGTTCCCGTCAGATCCATAACCGCTATGAAGGCAAGGATATTTCCAACCATGAGAGGAACCTGGTGATCGCTGGTGGAGTGACGCTGTCTGCCATCGTGTCTCCTGTGGTGGCTGCTGTCACCGTCGGTCAGTCTCTTCCTCTCTCTCTCTCTCTTTCCTTCCTCATTTATCTTCACATCTTTATTGACTTCTTGGCTTGTGGCTAAATATCACCCTCAGCTAAGGTTTGTCGTTTTGAGCCGGAATCTCTCATGAAAATTCCATTTTCCGAGCGAGATTCAGTCTCTGCTGCTGCAGTATTGTTTTTATCATCAAGACACGCTGGTCTCTCTCTGCCCGTTTGCCCCTCCCTCCGTCAGGCATCGGGGTCCCCATCATGCTGGCCTACGTCTACGGCGTGGTGCCCATCTCTCTGTGTCGCAGCGGAGGCTGCGGCGTGTCAGCCGGGAACGGAAAGGGAGTTCGGATCGAGTTTGACGACGAGAACGACATGAATGCTGGCAACGGAACGGCTGCTACCGGTAACTTTTACTGTTGCTGAACAATACGCTCTCCTGGTGGGACTGAAGTGTTAGATTGGGTTAATTGCAGGATCAATCAAAACTATGTATTACAAAATAAGCAACAGTTTCATTTCAGAGCCTGTTTTTGCTGCTAATTATTGAATAAACAAGCGTATGAGCATATTCGTTGCCCATTGCTGCGGATGTCACTTGTGCGTCAGCTTTTATGGGCTTACCAGAAACGTGCAAATACAAACGTTCCAGCCGTAATTAATCACGTGTTAAAAGAAAAAAAGATTAATTGCATTAAAAATGTTGACACCTTAAAAACTTATTTTGATATTTATTTTCAATAAATTAATCAAATAAAAAAAGTGAATCTACACACATGCACAAAAAGCTGTTTTGCAACATAAAGGTTAGTTTTAGCTACATGTTTACACAATTTAATTCTCAGCCCTTGATGCTGAGAATTAAAACCTTTTATCAAAATACATGACAGTATGTAGAACATCAATGGTTTAAATAATACACACCTACTATAGACATGTCAATAAACGTATACTGCATCTGTTCTTTCATAGAAAATAAAATTTTATACCATGTGCAATTAATCAAAATCAAAAGTACAAGTTATTGTTAATGCGTTGAATTATCCCTCTGTCATCTCCTCCATAGATACGACATCGGTAGCTGACACCAGGAACAACCCCAGTATCGGCGAAGGCAGCGTCGGGGGGATGACGGGCAGCCTGAGCGCCAGCGGCAGCCACATGGACCGCCTCGGCGCCGCCAGGGACAACCTGAGCGAGACGGCCTCCACCATGGCTCTGGCCGGAGCCAGCATCACCGGCAGCCTGTCCGGCAGCGCCATGGTCAACTACCTGCACAGGTGCTGCCCGCCGAAAGCGCTCCAGCCAGCGCTCCCGTCTCGTTGTTCTGTTCCCGCTTCACCTAAAGTGTGTCGCCGTCTCAGGATGGAGGTCCAGGCCGACGTGCAGAAGGAGCGCTGCAGTCTGAGCGGGGAGTCCGCCACCGTCAGCCTGGGGACCATCAGTGACAACGCCAGCACCAAAGCAATGGCTGGCTCCATTCTCAACGCCTACATGCCTCTGGACAGGTGAGCCAGCTTTTATCTCATGTCTCTACAAAAGTATCTGAAGCACATTTGCTGGGCTGCTTTACATGCTGCTGGTTTTCTGTTCAAAATACTACAGTTTAACAGGCGAATGTGTTTTCTTTAAGGATGAAAACGCCATAGAATCACAGTTGAACACACACACACACGCACACACACACTGACTGTGCTGTTATCCTCTTCATCAGGGCTCCTACTGGTGTTTAAGATTGTTGAAAATGCTTCAATTCCAATGACATGTTTGAGTTCTGTATAAAGTGATTGATGTTCAAACTGATGAGTTTGGTAGTAAAGTTCAGTCTAATGCCTGATTAAAGCCTAAGTTTGGAAAACATTAATTTTAGAGTTGAGAGTAGATATTTTCTTGTACCTAATAACAAGACATTTTTTCTCACTGTCTGAAGTTAAATCAGATAAAACTTTTCTTCTTTTAACTGATTTCTGTTCGATAAATACCAGAAAACATGGCAAGAACTTTTATTTTTTTTTATTTTTATTTATTCTTCAAATATTTGTCACGCCTAGTGGCTCAATTACTTATTGATCTTTGTAGCTGAAATAAAGATTGTCTTAATTTTATTTATACATGTAACAACGTTATTGAAATTGTGGGATTGCTTTGTTAAATTAGTGTTTATTTTCTCGGAGCAGTCAGGCGTATGGTGTGTGCCGGTGTGTGTGTGTGTGTGTGTGAGGGACATTTCAAACATAAAATTTCAACCTGTGTAAAGTTGCCCTCCCCACCTCCTTTAAATCAAAGGAAGTTGATATAAATGAATTGTGCTATATTTGCGCTGGTTATGTGCAGATACAATATATATAATTTTGTCATTTCTGAATGTTTTTATTAACATTTTTACAATGACAGCAGCACAAGCTAAAATATTTGGTGCACAAACGTTTGACACTAGTTTTGTTTAATTTGAAGAAGGACAACATTTTGTAATACTTTAGTTTAAAATGTAGAATACTGTCACTAGATAGTAATAAATGATATTTTATAATAGAGATTTGAAACGGTCTTTTATATTGGCTTTATCTCCTAAGCGTGGTGCTGAACGGTTGGTAATCTTACACTGCAAATGCTTGAATTCTGCTGTGGAAAAAGCGTTGAGCCCTGATTCATGTTTTTCCCCTCGTCCCTCCAGAGAGGGAAACAGTATGGAGGTCCAGGTGGACATAGAGTCCAAACCCGCCAAGCGACGGCACCACAGCGGCGGCAGCAGCGACGGCGGCAGCGGCTGCAGCAACGCCGCCGGCCGCTGCGGCTGGAGCCACCCCACGGCCGGGTGCAGCTCCTCTGAAGGCAGAGGGACGGCCGCCAAGTGGGCCAAGGAGGCGTCAGGCTCCTCCTTCAGCGCCGGCGGCAAAAAGAGCAAAGGCAAGCTGCGCAAGAAGGGAGGCGGCGGCGGCACCAAGATCAACGAAACGCGGGAGGACATGGACGCTCAGCTGCTGGAGCAGCGCAGCACCAACTCCTCGGAGTTCGACTCGCCGTCACTGAGCGGCAGCCTGCCCTCGGTGGCCGACTCCCACTGCAGCCACATGTCCGAGTTCAGCTGCTCCGACCTGGAGAGCATGAAGACGTCGTGCAGCCACGGCTCCGGCGGCGGCGACTACCACCTGCGCCTGGCCACCGTCAGCCCCCTCCCCGAGGTGGAGAACGACCGGCTGGAGACGTGTCCTTCCCACTGCTCGCCCCAGTCCCCCACCTCTGCCTCCACCACCTCCTCCCTGGGAAACGGCACGGACCTGTCGGCGCTCTGCTTCGTCGCGGACGAGAACATCAACATCACGTGTGCCGGCAAGCTGGACTGCAACAGCGGAGAGCTCCTGAAGGAGCACAACAACAACAGCCGCCACCACCAGCCGCAGGAAGCCAGGAACCCCTGCTTACACACTGATATTTAATAAACTCCATACCTGAAGTGCTGCACTCACTTTATAGACCACCTCCTTCCCTTCTTTAAACTAACAGCTGCTGCTTTACAGTTTTGGTTATTCCCTAGTAAGAGATGCGTCTTGTTAGGATGGAGGTTTTCCTTGAGTAAAATTACCAGCAGCCATCTGAAAGTGTTAAAGTTCCTCCTGAGGCTGTTTCTCTGTTTCGCATCTTTCCTTTATTCGTCACGTTTCACATAAAGCTGTTTACTGATTGGCTGCTGCATTGATCTGTTGGTCAAAATAAAGTTTTTCCAGTTCATCTCGGAATACAACATTAAATAGATCTGACTTCCTGAGACGAACCGAGCGAGGGACCAGGCAACACGACTTCTTGGTTTGTTTTCTTCTCCCGTAAATATAAAAGTAACTGTCTTGAATATATATATATATCCACACTGAACCGTTCCAGCTCTGAAATCGACCTGTACAACGCTAAGATCTACTGAGGGAGATGGTGCTCCACTGCGTTTTGTTCTGTAGCTCGAATCTCTCCAGTGTCTTTTAGTGCCAAGATAACTTTGAAAACTTGGGCAGAGTTTAGCTCTGGGAAATGTTGGAACCGATTTGATTAATAAAAAAATAAATAAAATAAAGGTCTCTGGAAAGCCGAAGCTGTAGATTTTGCTTAACCCTCCCGCAGTTTAAATCGGCGCTCTGGTAGAGTGTTGCAGAAGTCACTTCCGGGTCAACCGGGAAGCCATTGAAGGGGAAAAGAAATTCTGATGCGCACGAGAACATTTATTATTTTTTATCCTTAAAAGTCCGTTTACAGGCCCAGTACTTCCCAAACCCATAAATAAACGACAAACAAACAAAACACAAATCAAAAATCTTCGATAAAGCGCACGTAAGGCCAATGCGGCCCTGCCTGGACAGTGAACAGCGGGACCGCCCGGCCCGTCTTAGGACTGCGGGAGGGTTAAAGTTAGAATTGTAACATTACCCAGCGGGTCGGTCAGCTGATTGAAATTGTACAAAGAAGTGAATTGTTTACTGTTTGAGCTGATTTGTGCTGGACGATGCTTTGGCCTCTCTGAGAGCGTTGATATCTTAACTCATGGTGCCTTCAGGAAGCTGCTCGTGTTCCTCCGCGTCGTCTTCTAGAGTCCAAACAGGAGCGAGGAGAACATCGTCCTGACAGCGGAGTGTGTTTGCTACAGCGCCGCTCGTTCACACTGCGGCGGAGTTTAACTGAAGACTTTTCAACAGCCTACCAAAGACAGCACTCAGGCTCTTGTTAGTTCTTTGACTCTTCAGCTGCCGACAGTGACGCGCGACCTTTTTTTTTTGTTAAACACCGTGGGGATGAATGAAGACATGACCCAGGTTCTCTCCCACACACACACATACACACTGCTGTTTTTACATGTTCCACTAAAGCTACGCAAATAAGTAAGGCTCCAGGCACCTGCACTGTTTCCTGTTCTGCTGACGCAGAGGTTGATGGGAATGTGAGTTTGTCTTGTGATTCGGGTTTGTGTTGCCAAAACGGTGCTGCTGAGCAGACTTGAAGTCAGTTTCTTTTTTTTTTCTTTTTATCCCAAACTGTTCTGTGGTCTGCACTGAGGCCGCTGAGCTGGCTCTGGTGAACCTCTACTAGCGGTGTGGTTTTGACCCAGGTCTGTTCTGGTTTGGTTCTGTGGATAAAGCCTCCTGGCTGCAGGTCTCCCTTTGTCAAAGCTAAGATTTTTCTGCTCATTCTTCCTCTTTTTCTTGGTTTTAACCAAAATAATTTAATGTTTTGGTTGTAATTTGCACACCAGTGCCAGATAAAATTGGTTGTTTGTGCAGAACGGGATAAGGTGTTTGTATATTTGTTTGGTAATTTGCTTTACTATATGCGTATAAATGCATATCTACAAAAAAAAATAAAATGGGGTAAAAAAATGTATATCAAATGTGTGTGTTTCTTTTTGTGAAGCAAAATAACGAATATGTCAAACATGGCGTGAGACACGTTTTCTTCGACTTTATTGAACAGGCCTCTGAATTCTGTACAGATGACAATATTTTACTGAAACATACACAGCTAAAACTAGATTGTAGAGAACAAACGTAAAACACGGAATTATTGCCTGTCGCCCCTAGTTCGGGTCCCTGAATTTAACTTTGTACATTCAGAAATGACTTTAAAACTGGGTCAGCTCTCTGTTTAAGATAATCAGAATGTTTCATTTTTATTCTTCTAGCATGTAAAAAAAAAAAATGCAGGTTTTAACTGTGGTCTGATTATATGTATAATTGAGAACTAAGAAAATCTAGAGTTGCACTGATAAATCTGCCCAGACTTCCTTAATTTTGGGTGATTTTTGAATTTTATCCGCCGGCCTTATCTACCTCCCAAAGCTCCGTAAATCAGCTACTGACCTGCTTTGTTCTGTTAGAGAGGTCGCAACCCCACTGTTGCTTTTGCCTAAAATGTCGCAAAAGCATATCAGTATTGGCCAAAATTGGAATCAGACACAAAACTGCAATAGGTGCAAAAAAAAAAAAAAAAAAGAATCAAACTGGGAACTAAACCAAATATTTAGCAGAATCAAAACGATAGGCACACCGCTTCACTCGAGCTTTCATGTCTTAGAGCTCCTATGAAGGTGAATGTGGATCTTTGCCTCACCTGGCAGACTTTACTGACCCCAGCTTATATCAGTGGCAAAACTTAGTCATTCAATACATCTTATTGCATAGATGCTGAAACAAAATTAAACATGAAAGTTTTTTGGGGGGCTTTTTTTGACGCTGAACAGCAAAGCAATGAGCTTTGTTGTTTCTGTTTGTGTAGTGAGGTAACGTCAGTTGCTAACAGCCGCAGTTTCCTTAAGTAGCACTGAATACCTTCTCTAAGCATGGCTGGTTAATAACAGCCTCTGATTTCAAAACCTTCATGGACCAAATAAACAAAGCTCTGTTCTGGGAACACGAGTTTCTGTTATGTAATCCTGGCTGACCACTGGGGGTTGGGGGGGGGGGGAGGGGGTGCGCCCTGCTGTCTGACTCTCCACTCGACCGATTCCACATTGAGGCTGGAACACTTTTGTTAAGTGAAATGATCCAGATGTTCAGTTAAAGTGGTTTGTGCTGGTACATAAAATCTGCATAGCAAACTGTTCCGAACAAAAAAAAAAAGAAAAAATAGATATCTTAAGAATTATCCAAACGTAAGAGGACATTCAGAACTTGTCGGAGTCGATCAGATTTTCAATCAGTTCCTTGGTCTTTCTGTAGAAACACTGTGAGCTCAGTTCTGGCGTAGTCTGTTGCATAGAGCCCAGACTGGAGGAGCAGCAGCTCATGCAGCATGGAGGACGGGGGGAGGGGGGGTCAGATGTATTTGTTGGCCAGATTCTGAACATCATCCTTGGTGAACTCCGCGCTCTCCACAGCTGAAAGACGCTCAAAGAGCTGAGTCACGTAGCGACGCTCGTCCTTCTCCAGCATCGTGAGAGCCACCTGCAGACACAGTTCAGCTGTTTACCTTCATTCATCAACGAGTCATATTTTAAAAATATCCACCAACGAAACCGTTTGAATCCCCTCTTACCCGGAACCTGTCAGCCGTGTGCAGCTGATCGAGATGCCGGTACGCCAAGTCGGGCTTCTCTTCCAGTAAATGCGAGTCCAGGGCCTTCACGATGAAGCTGATGTTGTGTCCGTCCAGCTGGTTGCTAAGATACTGGGGAAGCAGTTCTGGTTCCGTGGATGCCAGCAGTTGGGCGCAGGCTGCCGTGTTCCCGCAGCGGCGCGCTGCGTTCAAAGACTGACCAAATTCGTAGGCGCTGCTGGGTTTGAGGTTGATGCTGATGTTGTCTCCTGTGCAGCTGCTCTCGGAGTTTGGAGCTTCCGTCACGGCCTCCTCATCGTCGACCTGCGGTACGAGACGGACACGCGTCTCTGAGCCATGTGAGTTCTGGATGTGAAACCTCTGGTGGCAGAAGTCTGAAAAAACACCCACTGGCTGACAGACCCACCCACCACTTCAGCTTCTACACATGTACAGTTGACTTAGCAACTCTTGCTATATTTAGCAACGTTTACGATGAAAATAAAAAAAAAATAAAAATCGGTGGTCAGCCAATAAACTTCAATCAGTGCACCCATAATGGGAATTCCAAACAGGATCACCTTGTTGCTTTTTTTGCTGGTGTGTATCTTAATACATTAGATCAGTGAAGGTTTATTTCACCAAATGAAACAGCTTTATATTCACACAGACTGATGTTTTTGGGCATTTCTTCCTGTTAATTAGGATGATTTTCCACTTATAGCTAAATAAAACGTATTATAAACTTTAATACAGAAATGTGGGCTTAATGCAAAGCAATCTACTTCTTGCTAAAAGGTTATTATCAAAAAGTGCTTTTAAGCTGACAAACACACCTAATTGGTTCACATATCCTAATAATATGCAAACTCGGGGCTCCAATCATATCGTATCCTAAAAGAAAAATAAGGCTTTACACGTCCTTTATTTCTGGCTTCGTCAGAAATGAAGGACGTGTCTTCAGGTGTGAGCAGAGCGCAGACGGCCCCCTCCCCGGGTGTTCATGAAACAGAACAGAGACGTACCTCTGTGATGGCGACGGTCTTCCTGGGTTTGTCCTGTGTGGCGCTGGCCAGACTCTGTCTGAGCAGAACTGTGACCTCCTCCAGCTCCTTCTCAGCCTCCTGCACGTTGGGGTCCAGCTGCAACACTTCCTGCAGGTCCGAGCTGCATGCCAGGTAGTCCTGATGGGAGCGCACACACAAACTGGCTGTGGAATTCATGCTGCGCCCCCCGTGTGCTGTTTGCGTAAACGCCGGTTTTAATGAAGACAGAAGCGCGGTGTTGGTGTGTGCCGACCTGGAGGCCCTTGTTGGCCAGGGCCCGTCTGAAGAAGGCCTTCTTGTTGTCCGGCTCCAGCTCCAGCGCTGCGTCGCAGTCCCGCTTGGCCTCACCGAACCGCTGCAGCTTTAGGTAGCACAGAGCTCTGGAATCGCACCAACAACCTGTCAGTTCTGCTCACCAGCCGCTCGGCTTGATAGACGAATGCCCATCATTAGCCTGGAGCTGAATTTGATAACATGCTCCATGTGCTGTCATTATCAGACCACAGATTAAACGGTAAAATATTGTTTAATGACCTAGCTATGCTAGCTAGCTTTATAAATTAGTTTTCTTCTAGTTGCTTGCACTTTTATTTATGGGTACCAGAGTAAAGATGGTCGGATACAAAAGTCCACAGCTTCTGGACTTCTCTGTGTTTATCACGAGATCCCAATAAAACACACTTATGTTTGGAGTCGTAAAGTTTAAGGAGTGTGGATACGTTTTAAAGTCACAGTAGAAAGAGGATTACTTTCAACTAGAGTTTTCTACAAATGTAATAAGTTAAATTTAAGACATTTTTATCTTTTAGAAATGTAGACATTTAAGACAGAAAATAATCCTTATGTAGGGCTGCAGCTAACAGTTATTTTAGCAATTGATTATTCTATCGATTAATCGGATTTTAATTTTAACATCATCATAAAAAGCTAAGCCCAGCGTACGGCCAATCTATTAATCATTTTATGGATGAACCAATTAATAATTGGATGCCAAAGGTGTTCAATAGGAGATTTTGTTTTACAGAGTTTGAAGCGGGTGAAGCTAAAACTGTAGCACTTGAGGGATTTCAGGTAGGACATATTTACAAGATTTTATTGTTTATCTCCATTGCAAAACGTTTGTATCCCTTGTATAGTTTCCACTTAATTACTGCTCTAAGTATGTTCTTTCATCAAATGGCCTTTTTTTTCTCCTGAGAATTTGTAAAAAAAAAAAAAAAAAAAGAAACAAAGAAAAGAGGAAAAAAAAAAAAACTGATATAGAAAATCTAGGCATATTTAGTCCTGCCACGGTCCTAAGAGTCAGTTAGACCCCACAAAGTGTTTTACTCTACGCGGTCGGCAGGGTTGCACTGACTCCATGTGCGCTTTTATGAGCCTTTTTTGTGTAGTTTCGGAAACTGTCGGTCTCATGGGACAAACCCCTCCTCCCCGTTCCTCCTAAGCATGGCGCTAGGAATGTTTAACACCTAGAGTTGAGATTCAATAAAGATTTTTTTGAACCGTGCTGCAGCCTTTGCACGGCGCTCAGGGGAAGCGTGGCAGATGTCGCAGTCGGACAATGGAGAAACTCGTAAAAGCGCATATCAGACCGCACACGTTAAAAAGCTCGCGAGGTTCAGTTGACCCCGTCTCTTCAGATCGTAGGAGGGTCAAAAATCGAAGAAAGGGACAGGAATACATTAAATGATCTCTTGTCTCTAAATACATTTGCCAGTTACTCCTCAGCAGCTACCTTGAGGCGACCTTGGGCGTCGGTTCTGGTCTGGCTGTACCACACAAAAGCTATTTTCACAGCAGAGTTCATGACACGTGCGAACAGAATCGCACAGCGGGAGATTTTTCATCCCAGCAGCAGTTTCCTTTCTTCATTCTCAGCAGTGTGCCGACAACAGAAAGAACACAGCGGCAGACAGAGAGAGAATGAGACAGAGAGTTACTGAGTTATCTAACCTGTTGGTGTAGATAGCACACTCCTTTGGCTTTAGCTTAAGGCATTCTGCGTACTTCCCCAGAGCTTCCTGGTACTGACCCTTCTTCACAAAATCATTCCCTTCTTGCTTCAAAGCTGTAAAACGGACTTCTGCTCTCCTTTCTGCAACACAGAATAAGGAGGTGATTACTTAACATTGATTATTCCTGTGCGGACCACTTCCATTTGCCTCTCTTTTGCCGTCATAAATCCAGCTGGCAGGACATTTTAATTGGCCTCCTTTTCACGAGCCAGTGTTGTGCAGCTGGGGGTTTAACGCTGTAGAAGAATGCTGAGCTGGCCGGACAAATGGCATGAGAGAGAAAGTCAGCAATCAGTCACAGCATGAACTACGGGCTGATCAATCTGCTGCAGAGCATCATCAGGGAGGGAAAAGTGTGCCAGCAGCTCTTTTCTTTATTAAAGTGTATTTTTAGCAGCTGGAGCAAAGCCTGGGGGCCGAGGAAAGCGCCTGGTCAGCGAAAGGAGGTGACAAATGTAACGTGGCTTCTAAAAGTATAAATGCCTCTTGTGGCAAACACTAAAAGATTCTGATACAAAACAGCAGTCCAGTCGAGATGTCAGGCCCTAGCAGGCCTGACATCATAACTAATTCTGCCAGATGATGATAAAATGTCCCAGTAATTATCGCGACAGTCGATAACATTGTTGTTTTGAGAGTTCACTCTCTCAAAGAGAAATTTTTAAAAGTTTTTTTAAAGAACTTTTAACAGTGGAATTGGAAAATGTTTTCACTGTCCAAAATAAAACGAGCAAAAACAATAAATAAAAAGGAAGTAAAAGTGACAAACAAACGAAACCACAAATAAAATGAACTGTCTCCGTAAACAACATTGCCTTTCAAAAAAATATTAATTATCAGAATGGAACAAAAAAAAACAACAAAAAAAATCCCCCAAAATAAGAATTTCTAGAGAGAAAAAGCAACTAGTTCATTTGCACAAAAACACACAATTGTATCCGATTGCCTTTTGGAATAATTCATGTAAAAAAAAAAAAAAAGAAAAAAAAAATTACATTCTTAAACTGGTCAGCCGCTGTAAAATACAGCAAACTCCTTGATGTTAAAACGCGTAGTGGTTCGTTCTACAATGTCCGTTTTCAGCAGTGGAGGGTGAATGTTTTCAACAGACCTGCGTCTCTGGAGGCTTTTTCTGCTCGAGCCTGCAGGACCTGCTGGCTGGGGGGCTCTTCTCGTCGGTGCTGCTGGGCGGACAGGGGAACCAGGGGAATGTCTGGGAGTTTCTCTCTCCACTCCGGACCGTCCTGCTCGATCAGCACCCGCGTGATTCTGGTGAGAAAAGAAACAGAACAGGTTTGAACAGAGTTTAAAAAAACACACAAACAACAACAACAAAAAAAAAAAAACTCACTTTTTGTATATTTCACTTTCTGAATCTAAAAATACTACTATAATTCCCCCTTTTCTTTTTTGCTGTGATGTAAATGAAAAAAGTTCAGTGCAGTCGTTTAGGTCTTCATAGTTTTTTTCTCGATTTGGTTCATAAATGAGAAATAAAGAAAGAAATAAAAAGGGGAAAAATACTGAAATAATTCTACTGTAATCTAAAACTAAAAGACAAACATTTCTCCTCCTTGACTTTTTAAATCAGCCACTTTTAGCTTTGAGTAAAGCTCTGCAAACTTTAACCATATAAGAATTTTTAAAATCATCAACTTCCTAAAATAATGTCCTGTCTCTTTTTTTTTTTTGCCTATTTATTTACCTAAATCATATTTTGACAATAATAAGGAGGTGATCTTTTTGCCAATATTTCTTTTGGCTAAAAATGCAATTATTATGGGAAGGTGTCAAAATAGCCTCTAATATATTTTCAGAAAAGCTGTTCATTTGTAACCTTCACTCTTTAAATGACGGTGATCAAACTTCCTATTTTTAGTTTATTCAATATGGGAATTTTTTTGAACTTGAGCAACTTGAGTAACGTCCCTCGACCTGATGAGTGACTATAAGTGTTTGCATTGCATAACATAGAAGCACATGTACTTTAGCAGCCATATTTAGCCTTTAGCGCAAGCTAAATCTCCAAGTGACTAAAAAAAACTTGGTTGTGTTTAAGTCTCTGGAAATGTAACAGTTTAAGTTCTAAAAATAGACATAGACAGACTTTACTGTCATTCAACTGCACATTTAAAATCTACAGATTGATACATAATAAAAGAAACAAATAAACATTTAAAAAATATCAATATAAATATATACAGTAAAATGATTAACTGAAGTTCAGTAGTGCGTCATCGGGTGAAAAGCAGTGGGCTCAGTACACCTGAGTTATATTTGCCAACCCTAACATAGTGGGGACATGTAAAGACATACAGGTAAAGAAGTAAAATCAAGGTTTTCAGTAGGATTCAGCCAGAAACCAGTGACTACAAAGCAGCAGCGGATATGTGAAGAACAACTCTGAACTGAATGTGTTCAGTCTGCCCTGCCTCAGTGTAGTCGCTCTGAACGGTGGGAGCTAACACCTGTTGACGCTGTCGTGTGCCGCCTGCACGCTGATGTCGATCTGCAGGACGGTCTTGTAATCCACGTAGGCCTTCCTGTAGCGCTCCAGCGTCTCGTAAGCCATGGCCCGGCGCAGGAGGGGCTTGAGGGAGAATGGCTGCAGCTCCAGGGCTCTGGTTAGTATAAATAGACATAATTAGACGAGCACAAAGGATCAAGGCTCCTGTGATACTTGCAAGACGAGAAGATTGTGTTTCTGTATCCACAGTTCGTGTTTACATGCTATTTTGGACGTCTGTTACTTAATGCAAGACATATCAGTATGGTTTTTGCAACCACATCCCTCTGCAGGGACATGAAGTGTTTTAGGGTGTGTTAATGGGAGGTTCCCTCAGTGATGGTTCAACACGCCTTCATGAAATGACTGGGATGGGCTACAGTCATCATGCTGGATTAGCAGTGAACCGTCGCTCTCACCTGGTGCAGTCCTGTATGCAGTCCTGACTGTTGCCGTCTTTTAGGTAGCACGCCGCTCTGTTGGAATACAGAATACACAGATCCTCAGGACTATCCATCCCTGCATGGAGAGAAACCGGTTTCAGATTTCAGACGACCTTTACGTTGGTAAATTAACAACATTACACAAAAAACAGAAAACAAAATAAAATGCTATTTTACAAACCAATAATTTACCAAAAAAGAAGACAAGGCTCACACTTCCCTACTTGGCAACCAGCAATAATGGAGCTTATATACTGTCTATGTAAATACATAAAAAAATACACGCATTTATATTTAAATAGGCATGTATATACATATTTCACATAAAGATAGTGTTACACAATACATATATACATCTACGTAACAGTGTGAGCTTTTATGATTTTACATTTTATGGTTCTTAAAGCTCACTAAAAAGCACATAATTTAATATCGTCATTCAATTCCTTCCAGTTTCATGTTGATAACTGAAACGCAGCTAGACTTCACCTCACTCTTTAGCATGTTCAAATATGAACAAACCTTGGAAATTATGTTTACTCTTTCTTAACTTAAATCATTTATGACTTCCTAAAGGAAGACCTTTTGTTCATTGCTTTACACCTTTAAAATTCTAAAGAATAACTTTGAATGACGGGTTTATTAGTTGGTTCCCTATGCACACAGTCAACACCAGCAGGCACAGATGTACCTCTCAGCTGCAGTGACGACAGCTTTTAAAAGACTTGCATGTCATGAATTGCAATGTTCCAGTAATATCAGTTTATTGCACCAGCATGAAATACTTTAGAAACATGACAGTAGCTACTTTCACTTCCTCCTCAGTGTTTTGAATGTGTGTATGCTGAAATAAAGGGTTCCTTTACCCATGCACATTTACGTTTTTCCTCACTGTGAAGTTAAATCAGACCAAACTTTTCTTGTTTTAGCTTATTTAGAATGACCAAAATTATGTCTGTCAGAAAATTTAGTGAGAACATTTTGTTTTAGAAATTTTTTGTAACTTTCCTAATTCAAAGGTTTTTCATACATTTGGTCAGTATCAGAGACAACTCTCTTTCAAAACGTATGACTTGGGTCAAAACCTTTTGGGCTTCCTTCCACTGTTTGTTATGCAGCTGTATGACTGGCAGCTAGTATTGGTGTCATACGTTTCATATGGAAATAAAATGGGTTCCTTCTGTCTAAATGTATTATTTTGTATTATGCTACTTATTTGAATTCTTTGTTTTTTCAATTCAGTCTTTAGAATGCTAAAATTTTGCACAAAAACATATATTTTTTTTTCTCTCTGACTGAATAATTTAAAAATATTAAGCTGGTCAGTTACTCAGTACTCGCCAAGCCTTTTTATAAAATATTTTTCTGTATTTCTTTGTTACTTTTTACCTTTACTTGAGTAGCTCTATGTTGTTTTATTGACTCTAGTGGCCTTTATTGGATAGTGAAAGACATGCGGCAAAGGTCACCAGGCCGGGAATTGAACATGCGACAACCGGGTCGATGTTACTCATGTAAATGTTACGTTACTACCCAACTCCGTCTACAACCATCTAAAGTTAATTTAACCAAATATCAGTGGAAGTTTGTGAGCCTATATTCATAATCTAACCATGTGTTCTAAAATTCACAGAAGTTATTTGGTTTAAAGTTCTTTTAACTCTGTTAAAAAAACAAAACAAAACAAAAAAACAACTCTAAAAAATATACCATGACATTTATCCCCATGATGACCATGTCAATGCTTTACTAACACAGCAACATGTCTCTCCTGGTTCTCCACTGATCGAGGTGATGCTCATTATTAAACCACCTGTAGGCCTCTATTAACCAGCCAACATGTGCCACATCTCCTATTTACACAAATAGGAGATGTAGCACATTTGGTTTACACAAATGTAAACCAAATGTTTTGGTTTACATTTGTGTCACAGAGTTACGGAAATGAGTCTGAGTGTTATGGACGGAGCAACATGCTGCTGTTGCACTAAATAGCAGCAGCTTAGCATGCCAGCTCTTCAAATCAAATCAGATTACGGATAACGACGCAGCATGGCAGAGACGACGTCTCAGCAAACGCTTTCTGCTAATGTGACAGTAGAGACTGTTTATGTTATGAGACATGTTTATATTCTGATACACTCATAGGAAATGTGTTTGCACTTATTATCATATTCTGCGTATAACTGTGGGGCTCCCTATAGGAGCCTACACATGCACAGAAATCATGAGCTCTCTCTCTCTCTCCATTGACTGTTCAGGCTTTCACTTCCTGTAAAAAAAAATACAGCTCTAGTCCAACTCGTTCTATTTCACAGTGAGTGTTTAGTGGTCATGTGACTTGGACAGAGCAAAGCTGAGAGGCTTAGCCCAGGCTAAAACAGAAACGCTGTCCCTCCACTCCACAGCAGCCTAACTGTGACGCAGTGTTCAGGACACAGAGTCATTAAACGCACCGCCAGATCATGTCATGGCAGTTTCAGGACAGTTCTTAGGCTGCAGTGGCCACTGCTGTGTGAGCTGACTCACTTGGGACAAACTGAAACTGACCTTTCCCAATCAAATAATGTCATTCAGAAGATTCTGGAGATCAAAACAGAAGCGCAGTAATGGCTGACAGCTTATGACCTTTGATATGCAACTAGAGCGGTCAGCCAAAGTCTCACAGCTACTGATAATTAAAACACGCAGAGATCTGCTCAGCCGGCTCTAGGCACGGGTGTGCTGGTGAGGAAACACTAGTTGGTTAGATTCTGACTCACTGGTTTCTTGTCAGTACCTGTCTATGGCCCTGCTGTGGCTGCTTTTGATCCGTAAAGTTTACTTCTCAAGTCACTTCCAGTCTCACCTGCTGCCTTAGAGTCTGATTAAACAGCACAATGTCAACAGCGAGGACTCACCTGAATCTGTGTAGCCCTGGATGGCTTGCGAGTATTTCTCCAAAGCATCGGCAAATTGTCCGTTTTTAAACAGCAGGTTTCCTTCATTCTTTAGCCGGGAAAGGTGTGGGGGGAGGGCTCCGCAGGGGGCGTCCAGATTGACAGTTTCCTCTGATTTCTCCCCACCTGTAGTCCCCTTATCGCCCTGCGCTGAAGCGGTCGATCCCCTCTTGCTTGATCCGTTGGCCACCTTCTCCTTTGACTCCTCTGGCACTTTGTACTTATCCGAGGTGCCCCCTTTGCCCCTCCAGGGTCCATGATGCGAGTTGCTGGTGTCAGTGTGCGGACCCCCATCCCCTCTACCGTGGGGCTTTTTTTGAGCGTTTCCCATGTCTCCCCTTTCGGCAGGAGCAGCAGAGCTCTCCTCCCCTCCCACAGGCTGGCTGGGTTGAACCGGACGAGCTAGAAGTTAGACAGAGGGAGAGAGATAGAAAGAGAGAGAGAGAGAGACAGAGACACCCACAGGAAAGAGTCAGCGGTTACGTCAGGGCAGAGGGGGAAGGGTTGACACATGCTACACCTCAAACGGGAAGTTCCAGGAAACACCAACTGCGAGCAGTCAATTACAAAAGCTGTTTATGGGGGAGGGAATTACTCACATGCAGATATTATGTATCGCATAACCCTGAGGGACAAGAGGAATTTCCTTTATCCACAGCACTTATTATGTGCTATTATTAGAGCCCACTCAGATGTTCTGTGTGTACACAGGAAAAACAAAGTGCGCCCTCGTCCAGGTCTGACAGAAAGCAGACATAAAGCTTTGATCTTTACCAGGTCCTAGGGGTGCACCAATTTAGATTTTGGCCCCTACCAATTTTTTTTTTTTTGTCAGAAAAGTTGCTACATATAGCGACAAAGTAACTAAGAGTGGTGACTATTGTTAAATGTGCATGTGCAGACGTAACCTGGTGGCCAGGCGTCAGTCAGTCATCTCTCATGGCAGAGCAAAAGGGGACAGCGGCTGATTTTCAGACCTTTGTAGATGCAGATCAGGTCATTTTCACACGTATGTATAGGCTAATCGCCTATCTCCTAAAAATAGGGTCGATTTATCAGCCTGTCAATATATCAGTGCACCACTAAAAATGATCCCACAGTGTCCTAATTTATTATCCACAGTAGAAACAAAAAAGGAAAAGCTGTTTTAAAATACACCTCAACATTAATGAGTCATGTAAAACATAAATAATAACAAACACCTTGAGTATTTAGTTGTTTTCAGTCTGAACTCTATTTGTCTCTCACATTGGAGGAACTGTGTCCCTCTCTGGTTTATAACATTGCTTTGGTTCATTAAAGTCATGTATCTCTCTACAATACCTTTACAATAATGAATGTTGAATACGCTTTAAAAAAGAAAAAAGAAACGAACTGCATAATGGCTTCTGCACACACTCATGGAACGACATCTCCAGGCTATTTCCTCTCTTGTCTCTGACTGTGTGGAAATCAGGAATAATGATAATCGTGTGACGTTTCAGTCTCACCTCTCTGCTCCTCCTGCTCTTCTTTGCTGTAACTCAAGTCCTCCTCTACCTCTTCAATGAGGATTTTTTTCCCCTTGCTTTGCTGTACTGGTGGGCAATCTGACGTCTTCTTCTCAATTTTAGATAGAAGTTGCTAAACAAAAACAATTTGTGCATTAGAATTGGTCAGCAACCAAAGCCAAATTAATTTCTGTGTGTCAACAGAAACTACCATCCATGTATAACTGATCTAAAGTAGATCCATTACTGAATATTACATCCTTTGTGGAAAAAAAAAAAACAAGATTCTCACATTGAACTTATTCAAAAATTACACATAAAAGGAAAATAAATAATCATGTTTATGGGAATAAAAAAACAAATCACATCCACATTTCCCTCCACCAACTAAAACTGAACTCTTACAGTGGCTTACAAAAGTATTAAAATTCATTGGAATGTTTTGTTTTTACCTGTTGCACCCTAAAAATGTAGTATATATTTATTAGGGTTTTATGTGACATAATAGTTGAACATAACTATGACATTTTCTACAAATAAAAATGTTAAAGGTGTGGCAGTCGCGAGTTTTTCTACTGCCTGTGATATAATCTCTTTTATAAATGATTTAGTACTATCTATATTCCAGCTGATTTTGGCGGTATTCCCTGTTTTTATTGAAGAAAAGCATCCCGACATCATGAAGCTCCCACCTCTGTGGTATGTGTTTTTGGGGTGTCTTGACGCGTTAGTTTTCAATTATTTATTAAAAATGTTTGGTCTCCCCTGACTAGAGCACCTTCTTCCAAATGTTTGATGTGTGCCGTATGTGGATTATAGCAAAATGCATAGAGCAAACTGATTTAAACTTCTCCACAACCTTACCTATGATCTGCCTGTTGGCTCTTTACATTACGCACGGGTGAACTCTTTATACAGGGTCATGCACAGTATGACCCTCCCGACCCCACTAGGGACAAGGGTGTACAGAAAATGGATGGATACATCCCAGTTGATCCTAGATATCAAACCATGCAATAAGCTAAAGGTGGGAGAATATAAGTGCGTACCACACTTTTCATATTTTTATCTGTAAATTTTTTTTTTTCATAATTACACACTGTATATCTGACTGCTGTCTAAATACATTTTATCAGCCAGGCCTTTTTCTGACTTGCTCTAGTATGCTAATAAGGTCCTTAATCCTAAAGAAATACAATGACCCCTAGTGGACAGGATGCTCACTGGCACAAAACGAACCCCTCTCATAAACTCTGTCATCTACCATTGCTGCAGGATTGTTCGGCTCTTCCTGAAGTACTGTCCTCAGGTCTTCAGAGGCCATTTCAAACTTCCCCATATGATGGTAAACAGTAGCACGACGCAGAAGGGCTGGTTAAAATGAAACACACCACAATAAATACTCATTTTCTCATCAAAATCAGGACTCAAGCAGGTTTACAATTTCACAAGATTACACTTGAAAAAAGAAAGCACCTTTTTTATTCCCTGGTTCTAGCTCAAGCACCTGCAGACAGTCTGTCATGGCATTGTGCCAGTGCTCCAGGCGGATCTCTGCCTGAGCTCTGTTGTTGTATGCATTCACAGTGGGGAAAATGGAAAGGCTCCTGTAACAGAAGAGAGCGAAAGATCTAAATAAGACTAAACTTGTTCTTCCTTTAGGTCAGTTAGAAATACCAAAATTATGTCTATTTGTTAAATACCAGGAGTACGAGGGAAAGAATTATGCAGAGAATTTTAATCACTTTAAGTGATCAAAACGTTACAAAACCTTTTTTACAGACACCCTCTTAGCTCCGGGCTTCATAATGGCTACTTAAAAACACTGACAATTGTTGTCCTTCAGCCACTCTGAAACATTTTTATTTTAGTTTACCAATTTGACTGAGGTTCTGCTGTATCTTCTAGGCTGATGTCTTAAGACGTTGCTTCAGTATTTCCATGCAAGCATTCAGCCACACCCAGATTGTGAAGTATGGTTGTGATCACTGCGTCTAGACACTTAATTTCGTCACATCAGAAGACATGTCTCCAAAAACTAACCTCTTCATCCCTGTGTGAATTTGCAAACTATGATTTTGCTTTTTATGTTACATTTGAAGTGATGGCTTCTTTCTCGCTGAGTGGCCTTTCGGGCCGTGTCAGCACAGGTCTCGTTTCATGGATGAACGGTGTGACGGCTGGACGTTCCGATGTAGTTTTTATCGTGCATACAACTGTTTTCAACAGAGGAACATGACATCTTCGCACTTGTAGAATCTCGGCTCATTTCTTGACTGTCCTATGCTAGGAAGCAGTGCGTAGTAGAGGTGTGCCTAGAAAAATACAGGTGTGTCTCCGAATCTGTCAAATTTTGAAATTTTTGTATCTAAAATTCAAACTTTGAGGAAGATAATATACAATTTATTAAAGAATTCCCTCATTATTTAATATTTACAAATTGTTTTGGTAAACTTAATGTATCTAAAACATAAAGAAGCGTTGTCTGATTTTATGAAAGACAATTAGAAAAAGTGGCTATTTGTCTATTTGTACTGTGTAAGTAAACTTCTAGTTTCAACTATTTCCATTCACAGAAAAAAAAAAAAGATTAAAGAGGGAATAAAATTTAAATCCCCCCAAAAATATAACGTTTCACTTTGTTAACTATATGTTTAAAAAAAAATGTCTTGCAGAGTGAAGTCCTTCCTAGTAGCAAAGGTGTTTGGAGACCCTGACCTGGAGTAGTATGCAACCGCCTCTTCATAATCGTTGGCTCTGAAAGCTTCATTGCCCTTATCCTTTTCCCGATTTGCCAAAAGGAGCTTCTCCTGATGCGACAACGCTGCATCACACACCACATACACGTCACACACATAACCCAGCAACTACTGTATAATTGTCACTTTGCAGCTGTAAAATACAACACATGTGTTTTAGGAAAACAATACATTACATGAGGCATCCACTTCTCTCCTGATGTTGAGATGTCCTGAGTTCAGCTGGGCTGGTGGGTCAGTCTTTTGCATACTCCCATCTATCTTGACACATTCCTCTTCCACATTGAACCTGAAAGTAGAGAGTTTTGTGGCAGACAAGACCCTTTGTGTGTAGAGTTCAGTATTTAACTGTTAATGATTGCACCTGTAGATGGGATTATGCATTTCCAAGTGCATGCAGATGCTGCAATACTGCAATCTTTCTTTAAACCATAACAGACAAAAGAGAAAACAGCTCACTTGTCCCATTCTTGATAATCACGAGGTACAACACGTTTTGAGGGATTTCTTGTTCGTTTTGGGAGTGATATCTGCAGCAGAAAAACACTATATGAAAATGTTTACCCAATGAAATCTAAGAGAAATGTTTACACTGTAAAACTGTTTAAAATAAAAGTACCTTATTAGGTGGAACAAAGCAATTTGAACTTCTTATAGGAGGTATTTTCACATCTGACAGGTCCTCAAACATTGACTCCTCTTTCAGCAAGATTTCAGTCTTTTTGGTTTCTTCGGTCCATGTCTACCAGAAAGAAAAAAAACAAAACAGTAAAACAAGTTCAATAAAAATATGTTTATGGCTGAAAAACGTTCTTCGTGAAGAAATTCTTGAACGGATAAAACATGCCACTGGATATCCTACCCTTAGGTCGTCAACGATTTGGTTCCACTCATCTTTAGAGAAGCTGGCTTCTGTGGCAGCGGGGTTTTCCTTCCTGAGAGCTCGACTGTTAGGGTTCAGCTTCTCCAAGTGACTTTCACAGAACTTGATCAGATGGGGATATATGCCCTCTTCACCAGACCTTGACACAAAGTAAACCTTAAGTCATCGGACTTCAAATTCCTCGTAAAATGTTAGTCAGGATTGGTATTCTATGAAATTTTAATTTCGAATTCTTTGTTTTAGTGCCCCTAATCCTTCGTCAGATGGCTTTTAAATGTTGGTGTATTTTTGAAATGCTTTAATGAGCTATTTCTTCCAGTGCTTTCTAAAATGTTTTGAAATGCACCAATATGCTTTAGGAAAAATTTACCCCCACCCACAGCAAAACATGAAGTTGGCAGCATTCTGCCGTGGGGATGTTTTTCTTCAGTAGGGACAAAGAAAAGAGTAAGTGAAAAGATTAATGGAGCTAGATACAGGCACCTGTTAGAGGCTGTTGAGACTGAAAAGCATTCTCGTGCATTAAGACACCAGTATCTATTACTGCAAAAATATTTTTATTGTTTTTTTCGTTAAGAGTGGAAAGAATAAAAAAAATATTGAAAGGGTAAACATCAAGAAGAGAAGGGAAAATGTATACAAAGGAGCAACACCCATTTCCTTCGTGCACACAGTGCACAGCAAGCTTAACGAAAAGAACATTACCTCAAAATTCTCAGTATCTTTTCCAGATATTTGACATCTTTGCATTTTTCAATGTAATCATAGTCCAGGTGCTCCACAGGGACCTTCGTACTGAAGCCAGCGGTTGAACTTTGAAGAGGGAAAACTGCTTCGCCACTCATGGCTGAGAGCGAAGAGAATGTGACAAAAGTCAGTTGTAATGTAGGAATTGTAAAACAATAACAGCACAACTTTTAATAGCATAGTAGTAGAGCTAGCAGCTCTAATAATAACTAGTTCGGTAACAAAAAAATGTTTAAGATATATGTTTGATGCTTCAACGTTCAGCCAGCATGAAAAGGTCTGCCTTAGTTTGAAATCATCCCATTAATTTATGTCCAATGGAAGCGAAGTGTAAGCGAACAAAAAAAAATAAATCTACCTTACCTGCTCCTGCTCACTGTTTGACCAAAGCGCAATGGAGACTCCGTTGCTATGGTAACCACCCACGGAAGACCAGCTGAACTGATCGGAAGCACGTGACGCATCCCATAAGGCTCCAAATTTGAAAGCGATGGCCGTGTGTATGTTGGTGAATATGTAGCAGCAAAAAGGGGTGGAAGCCGTGGCCTGAAACTGAACCTGAGGTAATAACACGGCCTTCGTAGCAGCTCAGTTCTTTTACAGGGTAAGTTTCATGTTTAACTGAAATACCAAATAAATGGGTTCTTTTTAATAAGTGCGTCTCAACTTGGAGAACTCTACAGCTACGTTTATGTTGTTCTAGTATGCTTTGTCTTTACTCAGGTGTGTTTGGGTCATGCTAATTAGCCTGACTCTTATGTCTCGCGCAGCTGAGGGGCTATCACAGCGTCCCGTTTAAAAAAAATATTAAGTTTTCTTGTTAATTTTAAATATATATCGTAACTAAATGCCAACATACAACAGACTTCAGTTTGGCGGTTACAGCTGAGTTTGTAGCGGCAGCAGAGCTCGCGACGGAGGATTTAAATGGGCGGCGCTTGGACCTTAGAGGTGTACCAGATGACTGTCTTTAGCAACTGAAAGCTAAAGTCTGGCGAGGTTTATCTCGCTCTTCCCCTCAATAATACCAGTTATCTTGACGCAGACATGCTAAAGCCGGGGTTCTTACGTTATCTGGAAATGTATGGGAATCTTAATTTAGCATAACGTGTTTTTATCCCGAGAAGTATGGCAAAAGAAAAGTATTTAAAGAGGCAATTTTAAACAAAATGGATTTATACTCTGAAAATTCACTACAAACTGAAAGAGTCCATAAATACATGGACTTTTCCCATGAAAGATGTATAGTAATCTAGCTTTTCAGCTAAAATTAGGCTTGTATATTAACCAGTCGACACATCTAGTGTCAACATTTTAGCTGTTTACTTTTTCATCTTCAGGTCACTTGACAACCTTTATCATGGAACCCTTGTGTGGAAAACTGAGGGCAATGCAATATACTCCTAAGTCAAATATCAACCCACAAAGCTACAAAGGACAGCATTATAACGAAGACTGCTTTGACAGTGGACTCTTGGGTTGGTTCCAGAGCCCAGCGAGCATCACCGGAGTTGACCTCTCTGGCTCGTTGTCCCCATCGGAACTCATTGAAACTCCTAAAGAGAACCTCAGGCTTCATGTCACCCCTAAAGAACAGAGCAGAGAATCCGTTAGGGTGTTGGGCAAATACACCAGAGAAGCAGCATCTGTAGTGAACTTGTGTGAAACTCCTAAACTAAACAGAAGGGGTTCTATTCTGTGCCACAAACTTCCAACATGCAAACCCGCCGTAGTCAAAAATGACAGCACAGGATCACCAATTACTACAAATGCTGAAGCCTCTTTGAATAGGAGATTTGAACACTGGGTCAGTGAATCATTTGACTCTCTAGATGTTACATCTGGTGGGACCACCAGGAGTTTAAACATGGGCCACGATCTGGCTATGTCTGGCAGGAAACGGCGGCTCCTCTTCGCGCAGGTGAGGACGTCCACCTGTGAAGACGGCAAACTCAAGTCTTGCCTCCTCCCGTCCTTTGACGGAAGCATTTCAATCATTGAGTCGGATTTCAGGGGGAACATTTCATCTTGTCAACTTCATGTAGATACTCCAAGTCATGACAGTTTGTCCCCTCTCTTAACGAAAGAAAACTTTCCATCGCCAATAAGCAGTGAAAGCAGCGTTTTGTGTGACGGCACCAGTGTTTTCAACACTTCGTTGTTTACCCAAACGCCTCTAAACATCAGGTAAGTTTGCTTTTCTTTTATTGCCATTTCCTCTTATTCATTTTTTTTCATCTCATCTATATAAAATGAGGCAATATGAAATATTGACTGGCAAAATGTATCATTGTCAGCCTAATGCTATTAAGTTCCAAAATATCTAATTACTCAGTAACAAATATACAGTAATATTTAATCAGTTCTCTATTTTCTGTTTGATCACTCCATAATATGGCAGCCTAAGCACCTATTTTTCATTTTAAATGTCTCTAGATGTAAAAATCACTTAAGTGAATAAAGTTCACTCTTTAAAATTAGAACATGTTTTATTCTTTGAAAAAGCAAGAAATCTTTCCCATTTCCTTTGTTGTAAAAGTGAGACTTTTCAATCTCCTAACATTTATACTTGTATATTTTTGTATCTATATGCACAAGTGTAGGCTCTGTTCTGCCAGACCCACACATTAGTTTACATTTTGTCTTAAAAATTCAATGGAGGACTCCGAATGGATTGAGAATGGAGTTTTAGCAGTTTCAGCAGTTTAATAAGAGCAATAACAAAACTGTGAATGACTGGATTCACAATTTGAGTTGGAAAGTAGTATTTAAATGCTTCTATGTATTTTTAGCTTGTTTCCTTTACATCCTTTTTCACCCTGGTGTGGTTAATGGCCTCTAGATTTTGTTCCCATTTACAGTGGATCTGTTTAACAAAATTAGTTTGTGCATTCATAGCATAAACTCTTAGATGTGTGCCTCTGTATAAAGAAACTTTACACAAAGGTGCTTTACACAGTACCTATGCATAAAGCCAAAGGTCTAGTGTTCAACTATTTTTACAAGCTGAGGAGTGAGCGGGGGGAAAAAAGAAAAGATAACTTGACATTATTTCAATATTTTGAGCCCTCAAATAGGATTTTTGCTTTCAGATCTGATTAAGAATACTTTTTGTATTTGGGCTAGAGAGCATACAATTAGCCTTTCTGGAGTAGAGGGTGGAGTGATCTCACACTGCTATAATTTTAAGTTCCTTAATACCTTTAATCTGCTGTTTTTTATGAAAAGGGTAGGAATTTTATTTAGTCATTTGCTGTAAATGTTTAGAGAATTGAATTTGTAAACATGCTAATCTTACCATCCTTCTAACCTTGAAACAGGTCGGTGTGTGAGGACAGTGGCTTCAGTTCCTTAACACTTGATAAATCACAAGACTCCTCAGACCACGATGGCTCATTCCAGGAGCTTCTCATTTCTGCTTCCAAAGGAACCAGTAGAACTCCGACTGTGGCTGATGTAAAGAGGCGCTCCCGTTTGCATCGTCACCACCGGCTTTCCACTCTTAAAGAAGGTGGTTCTCAGTCTGAGGAAGACCCAGCAAATAGAAAGCATGAAGATCCTTCTAAATGTAGCAGCCATTCTACTGATGATGTTTTCTCTGATGCCACCCCTGGCAGCACAATGTCTGCCAGATGTTTTAATAGCCTTTTTTCTGGAAAATATGACCCTCACACCCCACTGGGAGACCCTTCATCCACGGATGCAGATCCTGCTCATCATTCCATGACTCCTCTTAGAACAACTCCAGTCAATCTATCTCTGACTCCAGCCTTGCAGCTAGTTCACGCTATGTGCCAGTACAAGTTTCAGAAGTCTGCGGGTCAAAGTCCAAGTCTGAAGGAAGAGTTGAAATTCACAGCAGCACTAGCAAAGACTGCAGTGATGTTCAGGACCAGTATGCCTTTGGCAGGGCTGATTGGCAGAAAGATGGGCCTGAGGAAGCTGGATATACTGACGGAGCTGAAGAAGAGGAATCTCAGGCACATCTTGGCTAATATATTCAGCAAGCTGAACTCAGAATGCCTGTACAGGTGATGTGTGTATTTTTATTCAAGTAATTCAATTCACAGCCAATCCCAAATTCTTTAGATATTTTGTACATTTAATCTAATCATTTCTCAATCAAGTCTGATTTAAAGTACAAAAAATAAAAGCAGAACAGATGCTAAAATGGACGTACTAGTACATTTAAAAGAAATTCCGACATCAAAGAAAAAGGTCAATATTTTGGTCACTCATTTTAGAAAGTTTAATGTATGTCATAGCGTGAAATATTTAAAGCCTTTTATTTCTTGTAATTCTGATTGTGGATTACAGATGAAAACCTAAAGTTCAGTATTTCAGAAAATTGGGAAATTAGAAAAAAATTGTTGCATATTCATTGAAAGTTGATGTGCAACAGCCACCTTAGGAGGGCTGTCAAGCAGAACCCATTCAAGAATTTTGTGGAGCTTCACAAGTATTGGCCAAAGGTTCACTCAACTACGTCCAGACGAATCCTACACTTGGGCTGCAAATGTCACATCCACGTGTCAAGCCACTCCTGATCTAGAGATGTCATAAGAATTGGACTGTTGTTCGAAGATCTAAAGTCCTCATTTCAGATGAAAGTAAATCAGGGTTGTGTAGTTTGGAGGAAGAGTGGAGAGGAACAGTGTCCACATTGCTTGAAGTCCATCCAGAGTGAAGTTTCCACAGTTGGAGATGATTTGGGTCACCATGTCATCTGCTGGTTTTGGTCAACTGTGTTTTGTAAAGTCCTGTAGCCATCTACCAGGAATGTTTTAGAGCACATCATGCTTCCTTCTGCTCACAACTTTAAGCAGATGCTGATTTCATTTTCCAGCAGGACTTGGTACCAGCCCACACTGCCACAGGTACCAAAAGCTGCTTCAGTGACCATGGTGGTACTGTTCTTGGTTGGCCAGGAAATTGGCCTTAGCTTTAACCCATAGAGAATATGTGGAGCTGAGATGAGACACCAAACAATGCAGATGTTTAAAATATTCTGTTCCTAATTTCTGACGCAACCTTTTTCTTTGTGTCATTACTGCAGTAATTATTAAAATTACTAGAAACAAAGGCTTAAAACATTTCACTCTGTATAATGAGTGAGAAAATATGAAACTTTTTTCGCTATATTAGTTTTTGAGCTATTTTTGCATAGAATTATGTCCCCTTTGAGCAGATCTTTAGAATTATTGGTCTTTATTTGACAGGTGTGGTCTAGTTTGCAGAAATTGGAATGAAATTATCAAGCAGGACCACCAAGCTAGCCTAAGGAGAAGAATCCACCTGAGTGAACTAGAGGATCTTCAGGTACTTCTCTGCAATCATAAGTTGTTTTTTTTTACATCTTCCAGTTACATCTTTAAAATTTGAGCAATTATGTCATTTTAACGTGATTCATAGGATGGACTGTTCATCATTTCAAGCAAAAACACCTGAATGCATGAGCAAGATCAGTGTTTGCTTGTTTCTCGTGATGTTTTATAATTTTTTTGGTGGTGTTACAGTATGGTGTGGGTGTCCTCCAAATCTCTGAGGGGGAGACCAGATCAGCTCTGCCAAAGAGGTCGGCCTTAAAGAATATTCAGGCCCAGTCCAGAACCTCTAGCTATTGCACCCCCCAGTCGGCAAATAACACTTTGGCCACGCCACAGCACGGCACTTTAAGCACAGGCAGCAGCACCAAACGGGACAAATTTCTGGAGGTGAGTTGTAAATAACCCAGCAAAAGGCAAATTTTAAATGCTTTATAAAACCTTTAGCAATAATTTCATTTAACTTTCTCCCAGGTTGCCAAAACCCTCTTCCATGACGAGTGCCTCAAGCCTTGCCCTAGATGTCAGCATCCTGCAAGGTGTCACTCGGTGAAAGGGGAGGGTGTATGTAGCAGAGTCGACTGTGGCTTTGAGTTTTGCGTATCCTGCTTGTGTGCGTTCCATGGGTCCAGAGAATGCGGCAGTCAGTCAGCGGGCCGTCGCAAGAAGGACAACCTGCTTCCAGGAAGTGCTCAAAGCAAGCGAAATGTTCGAAGACTGTAATTAAATCTTTATTCTAGTTTGTCATGTGGACAATTTTAAATTGCAAATGATCACCCCAACTTTTTACAGCAAGTTTCTAAACGATGTCTGCGCTACTGAATGTCTTTTCTTCAGCACTTTTCTTCCAGCACAGATTTTTAACTATGTAATTGGGTTCTGATGTACTTTGATTACTGTTTTTTTTTTTTTTTTTTTTTGTTTGTTTTTTTTGGTAAGTTTGAAGTAGTCAGGTTTTACAAGTGCGCATGTGTGTGTGTCCAGGTTACTTTTTATAATAAATTGCATTGTTTTTCTAAAAATGCCTCACTTCTCATTTGTTAGGGTTTTACTTGGTTTGTTCAAATTGGTTCATTGTGGTTTGGTGCCATCTAATGCTGTAAAATGTGAACTGCAACAATGCCATTTTCATTTTTCTTTTGCTATATACAAATGAGTCTAACATTAAAGTGATTTTCTTAAAAGTTAATGGGGCTTTTTTTTTTTTTTTTCACCTTTGACCATTAACATTGATGCAGCTTTGCAGAAATAACTGAAGTGGGTTCTGTTTTCTCTAGTTAATCTTTTACAGTCATCCTTTGTGTTGAAAATGAGTCCATAGCAACCTGGACTGTTTGTAGTTACACCTCAACACCAGTTTAAAAGTGACTGCTTTTGCTTGTCTTTAGAAAATCTAGAAGATGCCTCTGAATTTCTAAGATGAACAATGTGTGGAGTTACTTCAGCTGGTAAGAACAAAAGCTTATACTTTCAACCCTCTCGAACATTTGTAATACACTACACACTTGTAAATTAGACCTTTTTCTTTCCATTTTAAGAAACCCCCTTTCTTACTGCTGAAAACTTTGTGAGTAAACATTCTCATTTTTCAAAGAGCTATCGCTTATGTTTAGCAGAGTTATCTGTTGCTGAATTGTTTCATCTTTTTACAGGAGAGCTATCTGGCCTCTGACGACGTACTGGTTTACTACTTCAATGAGTTCTTAAGTCTGCCGGTAATGTAGGCACAGTATATAGATATCTTCATACAAAAAATGCTCAAACCTTTCTAATGCCCATTATTTTTCAGTCTTTCTCAGAAGCTTTGGTATACAACCAGCAATCTGGACTTTTTGAGGTGGTGACTGAAAAAGCTGACATTGTCGCCAAACAGATCAGAGCTACCCTGAAACTCTATAAATCATTAGTGCTTTCTGATGACCCAGAAACATTTTCCAAAATGCCACCTGCACCAGACATCTGTTTCACTGTCATTGTAAGAACTTGTATCGGGAAAACGGCTGACGTGTAGGTGAAATCTTTCAGTGTGATTTGAGTAATGTGTCTTTGCAGTGCCTCAACAGAGAGGAAGGAATTCAGTGGATTAAGGAGAAAAGACTGCCCTTTTTTCTGCAGAGCGATTGCTACCATGAATACAGGTACAGTTTTACATGCACTATAAAGACCACTATAAAAAAAAATAAAAATAAATACAGGGTCGATCAGGCGTTTGTGATGACCACTCCTCAATGCTTTGTTTTAGTCACTTCTGAGCTAATTTGCCAGCTTAATCATCTTCCATTTGGAAGGCCTATTTGTCCAAAACTTTGCTTCTTGTCTGATATCTAAAAGTGTTGCTTCAGTATTTCGGTCCTATGTTGATTCTCCACGAGGGCATCTATTTTTGAAATTGAACCAGTTCTGCAGCAAATCATCCCCACAGCATGATGTGCCACCACCATACTTCACAGTTCTTAGGCTTGTGATCTTACCCGTGTTTTCCTCCAAACATCACTATGGTTATTTTGGCCAAACTTATTTCATCGGATCACAGGAATTGTTAGGAAATACACTTTGACAGGACATGTATGTACATTATGTAATTTTTGTCCTTTTATGTTACGAGTGAAGGCTTCTTCCTCTTTGAGTCGCCTTCCAGCACGTCAGAACTCTAACTATGGATAGCAATATCTGAGAATGAAGCTTACAAAGTTATAACATCATCTGGGCTTTCCAAAACTGTTATAAAGGCATAGTAACCTTGGTGACAGTAAAGCTCTGACTTTAAGGAAAGTGATAAAAAATATTTCCCCCCCTCTATTTTTTGTTTTTCAAATTAAAATGATTGCATATTAGGACTTTAGTAGATAGAATAATTAAAAAACAGCAAATTTCTACCAAAAACTCAAAAATGTTTACATTTATTTCAGAAAAAAAACCCATCCAAGTTTCTGAGTTTCAAAAGTTGCTAGAAAAAACATTGAAATTAATCGCAAATAAAAAAAAACAAAAACTTGGAGATTTGAGTTTCAAAAGTTAGTTTTTTTCTGGAAAATTTCTGAGATCTCAAAATTTCTCGTAAGTCTTTGTCTTTGTAAACTCAGAAATTTTAAAAAGTCAAAATTTCTGAGTAAAAAAAATCTTTTATTTTTTTAGTTTTTTGGTGGAAAAAACAAAAAAATGTACTCCTATGTTTTTTTTTTTTTTTTTTTGTTTTTTTTTTTTTATATCTACATTGCCCCTAATACACTGTCATATTTTTGCAATTCTAGCCTATTCCAGGAATATCAGAGAGGGAATGTTATGATGAAAAATAATATTTTTGTGTTTGTTTCTGAGTTCAGAAAAGGGATTAAATCAACGTTCTACCAAGTAAAAGCAGTGATAAATATGCTTTATTACCAACTCAGTTGGTTTCCAAATTAAGCAAGCAAACACATGACTGTTGATTTCTTCCAGACTTGCCAACCTGCTGTTTCAGTGGAAGCCAACTTTTTGGAGCCTTGATCGGAAAAACTGGTCAGATGAAAAAGACACTAGCAGTCATGCAACCTCAGAATTGCTTGATCACTCCTCTTCTGAAGAAGATTCTTCAGATTCTCTGGAGAGTATATCACCAGAACCAGGTAGATTTTTAGATCTAATACTGTTAAGTTAAAAATGTAATTTATTTATTTAATTTATTGTTTGAATTTGTTTTCTGGCCGAAATCAACAAGGCTTACAACAAATGTTTCCAATGTTAAGAAGTCTTGTCCATCTCACACTCACTCAAAAACCCATTCATTTTCTTTTTTCTATTTGTCTTCATCAGCAGTTGAATGTGAGCAAACTCATGAACTCCACAGCTCATCTGACCTGTCAGCAGGTCTGTCAGACAACCAGACTCCTGAAGAGCAGCACGAGTACTTTGCTAGTAAAGTGGTTAATCAGGTGCTTAAAGATGCTGTGGACATGTTGGACGGACAGAAACAGGCCGAAACCTCTGAGAGCTTCAGCCAGCCAGACCTCTCTAGGACAGATGACCAACCCAAAGCAAATAAAGACGAAGCCAAACTAGAGAGAAAGAAATCAACACCGTTAAACAGCGCAGAGAATAGTAGAGATAAGCCAGCAGAGGTTAAGAAGAGTCCTGTTTTGCACTGGCAAGTCTCCAGTGCTGATGAGAATAGGCCAGGCTTGGATGAGTTCAAAGAGTTTCTGCGAGGAACGTCAGGAGAGAAGTTTCTAAATCTGTGGATGGATGTTCAGACACTGATAGCGTTGCAGACGGAAGAACGAAAAAAAAGGTAAAACGTTTGTATTTTTATCTGATTCAAGCATCTTGTCTCATGTAATGTAAAAAGTGAATGTATCTGTCCCAGATATTTAGTTCTGTTGAGGAACTGCTACCTGAGGAGCAGCAGTCCTTGTTGTTTGAATGGGGAGCTGCTCGCACGGTTGGGGCTGTCGAGCGCCCTCTACTGGACAGAGGAGAAATTGTTCTCGGTTCAGCAACTACTAACTGAGCCTCTACTCAGCTACTGGTGTGATCCACAGTTTAGATTTATATTCGCATTTAACAGAGTCCTCTTCTATAGCGTGCAGCCAATTAAAATGCACACTGCATCCATCTGTCCTACAGGTTACCTCGGTACTGGATGAAGACGTGTTGCAGACAGCCTGGCAGTCACTCTGAAGAGTATCTGTCCCCATTCCATCATTCGGCTATGACCCAGGTAGGCCTTGTGTCATTTCACTGGGTGCTTATTCTGAGCCACCCAGAATGGACCAAAGCCATGTTACAAAACTCAACTCAAGAGTACACCTGGGCCGAAAAATAAAAATAGTTTTAAACACTAAAATCACAAAAAGTTAAAAAAAAATGTTCTGCTCAACAATGAAGTAAGCAAAAAATATTTTAATTAAATACAGAAAATTGTCAGATCTTTTTTTTTTGTAGGAAAGGAAGGTGTAAATCATTGTAGAGCCAAAACTTCAAAAGGGTTTCACATGCTTTCCTTATTGAAAGAAATGCAACTACTTTACTCATTTATTTAGGGCTTGACTGAAAAAAACTGAAAATGATTTAGTGAATTCTCAGCAATAATGTCATTAAAAGCAGATTTGGGAGCAGTATATATAGCATACGTCAATGGACAGATGTGGTGCTTCGACTTCTCGCGCATGATAAATTAAAACAAGTTCAATAATTTCCATTTGCATGATTTACCATTTTCTCTTTTCTCTTTATTTTCTCTACCAAAAACTGGATGACAGAAGTCTTCAGTCGGATGCTTTGGTCTCAACTATCTCTTTTTTTGAAGAACAATTTTGTCTAAAGAGACCTCGTAATTCATTTTATTTATTGCTTCTGTTGTTTTGTTTATTTATTTTGGATATTTAAAATTATTTCCAGTTTGGGGTGCTGTGGTGGCACAGAGGTAAAGTACAACCCACGTAAGGAGGCCTTAGTCCTCGATGCGAATGTCACAAATTCGATTCCAAGCCTGATGGCCGTTGCTGCATATCTTCGCCCTCTCTCATGACATACTTTCCTTTCTAACCACTCTCAAATAAAGGACACTAAAGCCAATGAAACCTTTAAAAAAATCTTCCAGTTTCAGTGTTAAATGTTCACTAGAATTTAAAGTTCATTGATCTTTGAGAATGTGTTCTTGCATTATTATGCCATTACTGTATCACTTGAAAATGGTCTCAAAACAGCAATATTATTGTTTATCACAATAACATTTGGGATCATTTATTATCCAGCAAAATTTGTTATCATGACAGGCCTAGTGGTCTTATATTCTACCAAGAAAGTGAAGAGAAAGCAGAAAACTTTATTAAAAGATGAATACTTTGTTTTGTATCTGACATTTTGTGATTAGATTTCAATTTGTGGCTCATAGTTTTGTCCTAATAGGAAAAAAAGTCTTCATCTTCATGATTCACCTGCACTTGTCAGTCAAATTCGCATTACATTGGGACTACACTTTGGACACCCTTGTTCCCAAAGCTGTCTCCTTTTTTTTTTTTTTCATTTAAAGATCTTAACTTACAATTTTATAAAGTAGCTTATACCGTGGTGTATATATTTCCTAAGATGTCTGCCAAAAGTGAGACACCATTTGGAAGAACAGTGAAACCGATGATGACGTCTCTGTTTATTGAGTTCCGGACTGGGCTGTACTTCACACACTACTGTGAACAATCTGGAAACAAGGTACAAACAAAAATCTGAAAGGTTCTACTAAACAGTTGTGTTGTGGATATGTGATATGCTGATTCATATGGGCGAAATAAATATGCCAATGTCTCTTTGTGTGTGATTTTAGCTCTGGGTAAATGCAGTTTACTTCTGGACAGACCTGCAGCACTACCATGAACTGTTCCACCACGAGCGAATGGACCCCTATGGTGTGCAGAAAGAGGCACAGGTCAGTACCTGTTCTATCTTTATGGAAAAATCACCAAGTACTACAATCAAATGTTTAGAGAAAGTTTTTTTTTTTAATGTGTTCTAAGCCAACAACCAGAAGAGAAATGTAAAATTGTTAAGAGGTCCATGAGGTACTCTTCCTTCCTCCCTTTTATAGTGGGGGGTGGGGGGGAATTATTTAGTCAATCACCAATTGTGCAAGTTCTCCCACTTAAGAAGATGAGAGAGGCATGTAATTGACATCATAGGTAGACATCAACTATGAGAGACAAAATGAGAATAAAAATCACATTGTCTGATTTTTAAAGAATTTATTTGCAAATAAGAGTGGAAAATAAGTATTTAGTCAATAACAAAAGTTCATCTCAATACTTTGTAATATATCCTTTGTTGGCAATGGCAGAGGTCAAACGGTTTCTGTAAGTCTTCACAAGGTTGGGACACACCGTTGTTGGAATGCTGGCCCAATCCTCCAAGCAGATCTCCTCTAAAGCAGTGATGTTCTTGGGCTGGCGGCGGCAACACGGACTTTCAACTCCCTCCAAAAGTTTTCATGGGTTTGAGATCTGGAGACTGGCTAGGCCACTCCAGGACCTTGAAATGCTTCTTACGAAGCCACGCCTTTGTTGCCCTGGCAGTGAGCTTGGGATCATTGTCATGCTGGAAGACCCAGCCACGTTTCATCTTCCATGTCCTTGACGATAGGAGGAGGTTTGAACTCAAAATCTCACAATACATGGCCCCATTCATTCTTTCATGTACACGGACCAGTCGTCCTGGTCC
>CAEGAE010070006.1:0-18423 GCA_903067095.1 Girardinus metallicus | reverse complement strand
GCAAGGCACTTAACCCCAAATTGCCTACCGATCTGCGTATCGGTGTATGAATGTGTGAGCGTTTGTGTGAGCGAATGTGTGAATGACTATAGTGTAAAGCGCTTTGAGTGATCAAAAATGATAGGAAAAAGCGCTATATAAGTTCAGTCCATTTACCATTCCATTTAATAAATATATATGTGTGAATATTTATGAGTGTATGTGTCTAGTTATAGATAGATTGATTAATTGATTACAACACAAACTTATAGTGCTATATATTAGTTTTAGAGCTCAATATTACCCATCACATACCGTTCCCCCTGTGTTAAAGGGAGGAATGGTTCAGTAACTCCTGTCTGTATGTCGCCAATAAAATGTTTAAATAAGAACTGATTTTCCATAATTTAGCTTATCTATATAACGTACAGTGTTTTTTGTCACCAACTGTGTGTGTAACGTGTTTCTTGTGTTGAGGAGCGATCAGAAACGGCAGAGAACAGATTCGAGGTGAGGCAGGCAGTTTTCTGGCCATGTGAACTTGGCTTTCGCTGACCCACCAACATGCAGAAGCCTTGTCTGACGGTTCACTCTCCCCCTCCATTCCCCTGGGCTGCAGTAAAATTGCTAAGCCCGGACCGGTCCGCGGTGATAAAAAGGTTGGGGACCACTGGTGTAAAACACTTTGAGTGGTCAAAATGCCTGGAAAAGCACTAAATAAGTTCAGACCGTTTACCATTTGTCAGTGAGGATAATTGGAAAAAAATGCTCTAGTTTACTAATGAACATAAACATTGGACTAGGGCAACGGAAGAAGGTCATGCAGCCTAATGAGTCCAGATGTAACATTTTCCACAGTTATGGGACATCGTAGGAAGATGTGCATGACCATACCCATCATGCCTAATGTCTGCCTTACGGTGGTTGTGCTGAGATCTGTGGTTGCTGCTGATTACTCTTGTTCACTGATGGCATGGATATATTCTAAGATGGCAATGCCAGGAAGATATTGCAAAAGTGGTTTCAGGAGCATGGGAGCGCATCTCATTTCACCAGAGTCTGGAGTTAACCCTCAATGCTAATCTTCAGGAGGTGATAGAAAGGAATTCATGGAGAGGTCTGACTCACCTGCTACTTGCATTTACATTGCAGATGTATATGTACATTTGAATGCTTATGTATTTTCAAAAAGAAGTACTTCTGTACTTTCACTTGAGTAAACTTTTCACCGAGTAACTTTTACTTTTAGCTGAGTAAGATCTGACCATTAGTATCAACACATTTACTCAAATGCTAGTGCTGAGTACTTTGTCCATCACTGATTGCATATAGTGAATACCTCCTTTTTGCACTACTGATCAAATCTAAAGGTTCTTCAACAAAATGCCAGTTTGTGACATTGTCTTTTGCGTAGGCAGTTTGCATTTAAGTTGTCATTCAATTGTTCCAGATAATGATTTCCAGTTTGAGGCTTAGCACTTACTGATGCTAATTCTATCAGTGCAACTTTGTGAGAAAATATTCCATCTATCTATCTGCTTCAGAAGAAATGCTAACACATACTTAAAACAAGGAGGCATAATTATGCAATAGCAGTACTTTTGAGAAAGCTAGCAAAATAATTCATCTGTGTTATCTTTGAGCTTTATAACAAACAATGAAGGTACACCTTAAATTCAAAACAAGCTGCTTTCACCATGGAAATGTAATGATGGGATAACGTTTTAGTCTCTTATGGAACTAAGCTAGCCAAGCTCTTATTAGCTTCTTTAGCCACTGTTTCTGGCTTATCTTTGATCAAATCAACAGTTGACTTCTCAGTAATGTAATTTGTAATTTTTGTCCTTCTGATTGCGCCACACCAGACATCATGCAAATTCCAGCAGGAATAAGTAGTTCCACTTTAATGTTCAGCTAGTTCGTCTCACTGGTTTCTCTGTCGCTACGAAATCATGTGTGTGAAAATGTAACCAGGCTCAGCGTGCAATGGGAAACGCATGTAAATTTCCACCTACATATTTTGCAGATTACGAGACGGCACGAGTTTTAGTCTGAAGGCAAAGTTCTGTGGTTTGTGTCGGAAAACAAGTCAAAAAGCCTTTCGTGAGTTAGCTGCAGCAGCAGACATAAACTTTTTAGCGAAGCCACCAGCTATTGCAGCCACTCAACAAAAGCTTGAGGTGATTAATTTGTTTTTACTTTGCTCAAAGTGTTTTATACAAATCTAAAAAAGAAAACTCCTTCCAGAGGAAAATGCCATAATAAGGTTTATTTTTGCAAAAGAGTGTTATCAAATATGTATGTGTTTGCCAAGAACACAGTTTTTATAGATGTATATGGAGTAGATAGCTACATAGGCTGGGTAGAATATTTTGTATCTTCTCCACAGGTGCAAAAGCTCAAAGTAAAAGAAGAACAACTTCTGTGCCACGAGACCTGTGGTCCTCGGAAGCTCCCGCAACTCAAAATGAGAAACGTGGAAACAATGTATCCTTTTTTGAATTCAGACAAGGAGTACAGGCCAAAGGAGTCCAGGTTTTCTTTCATTTTTCCCAATGCTTCCAAACCCTAATCTTGACTGCAGATGCAAATAGTCTAAAAAACGTCCCCCCTCATATATTTGCATTTAAACAAATAGATAAAAGGTCATTTTGAAAACCTGCCTCCTGATGACTGCAGTGTGAGGTGCCATGTGTCCCTGCCCTCTTTACAGAGCGGTTATAACTCTCTGAGTGGCACGCCAGTCAGTATGGTGCTGCACTCCTGCACTGAGCCACTGTAGGCAAATACAGCTGAGGGAGAACAGAACAGCTTCTGTGGTGGTGTGTATGAGTGTGTGTGAGTTCATGATACACCGTTCGACTGCATCATGGACACAGGTAAGACATTTTCATTCATGCATATGCCCATCTTGCTTTACCTAAAAGAAATGTTATGAAAATCAGTGTTGCTATGAAGAAATCAAAATTCTCTGCTGTTTTTTGTTGTGCCAGCATGCTGTGATTTTCATTACTGTGTGTGACAGTTAGTACCCTGAAACTTGTTAGATCACGTTTATCTCTGCAGAGTGCTTCTTACAACAGGAAACCTACTGTCAGGAACTATTTATGTCTAATTGCACAAATGTAATTATATGTTGTGATTATTTTGAAAATTGAGTAAAACACTGACTTTTTTAGAATAGAATAATGCAAAAAAAGAAAAAGTTTAAAATCCAGATAAAATTTTTTATATTCATTTTCAAGAATCTCTCTGCTGTGCAGATTTGGAGCTTATCTAAGAGATCCATTCAAAAAGCTGGGGTCTTTTACATACAGTTTTTTGCATGCAATTTCCGTTTGCATAATAAAGTTTGCATTTTCATTGAGTTTAGACATTTGCTTCCCAGGAATGTCCCCAAATCACACCAGCACCAACGTGAGATTTATAAAAACCAATACCAAAAATGATCTGATTAATAAATATATGGGATTTCTCATTTCTATCAAAATGCATGTTTTTTCATTAACATGCATAACATGGATATTCTCATTAATAAAAGAATAACATACATGTTTGATAATGCCCATACCTTCCAATCTTTTCTTTCTGCCTGGTTGAAATCAAGTGTTTCTAGCTAATTGCTTCATTTTAGTTGTCCATTTGCAACAACCAGACCAAGGGCAATTTCCATGACATTTACACACACAATCCCAAAGAGTCATTCACCTATGTGCATAAAACTGTGATGTATTCAAATGAATGCACTTTTGTGGGAATGGATGAAAATTTGGATGAAGTTGTGCAGGAGGATGAACGTTTTCTAGATGAGACCAAATCTCCTTTCAGTGTCCGTTTTTTTGTTGTTGTTTCTACTCTTCAGAATATTCAAAAAGAGTGTACCAGGGTGTTCGGGTAAAACACACAGTGAAAGACCTGCTGGCTGAGAAGCGATCCCGACAGACAAGTGGGCCCAGATATACTGTAAGCACCAACTGTTTTTGCTATTGTACACTCCTGTGCTGTCTGTCCCCCTCATCGTCCTTGACCCAAACCAAACACAGTAGCCACAGTTGACATTCTGTTGATGGCAAAATTACGGCACTGCCTTCAAATATTATCCTCTCCCTGTTTACATTTACTGTTGTTTTGTGCACTAATAAGCCAATGGTTGATCCATTGACCACCTGTACGTGCCTCCTCCCCTCTGTTTCTGCTGCCCTCAAGGCCTCATAAAGACCATCTGTAAATAGTTGAGCACATTGTGTGTGGATAAAGACAAAGCACAGAGTCCTATCCTAACCTCACAAAAGAACATTGACACAATGCATGCAAAGGCAATGGCCGTGATCTTCAAAAAAATAAAAAGCTCCCTGGAGCTCGAGATGGAGGTGGAGGTGGGGTGGTGTGGGGTGGGAGGACTGGCGACGCAGGGGACACAGAGAAAAAGCCAATGCAGGAGGTTACCTATGCAAAGTTTGATCAACACACACCTGCCAGCCGATATTGTCCTCAGTCATGAACAGGCTCCAGACAAACCTCCCATTGTTGTAAAGAACACACATGCACACGCACACGCACTGCTAAAACACACACACACACACACACTAGCTTGAACATACAACAAATTTGGCTGTCTTAGATGCCTGCATGCACAAGCAAGATTGGCTTTTCATTACCACAAACTGCCTGTCAAAAGGCTTTTATGGGACAGTATTCACTCATTGGTTTCTGTCTAATGGTGGCATGTCCACTCTTTTGATTTGCAGGCTGCTTACCGCTCAGCCGGTTAGGAAATAGCATGGGATACAAAAAGACAACAAAACTGTAGGAGAAAACATACCTTCACTTTCTGCTCTGGAAATTTCTCCAGAGGCTCATAACTTCAGTGGATGGAAGTTGTGTGCTGTACTAGAGCTAAAAGGATTTTATGCAAACAGATTACACTGAGGCAAAGAAGCCTGTAAAGTGAAATATGCACAGGGAATACTGCTCTATGCTGCATTTCCATTCCAAACATACGCAAATCTTTGTATATAATCTGCTCATGTCAAAAAAACACAATTTCGCTATAAATAAATTAAAAATCATGTCAGTAATGGATGCAAACAATTACATGAGATTATATTTATAATTCAGCCATGGCAGTAGTGCTATATTTGTCATCTTATTCAGGCATTAAAACGACAAGCCCCTCATACTTACATGTGGGGAATTTTGGAGAAATTACAGTCATCAATTTTACAGAATACAATATGGTATGAACTGCCTGTTGCTGTGAAAGCTTTGGTGAAGCCAGCTGCACATTGTCCAAAGAAAAAACCAAACAAATCACCATCCTCTCACTACTTCCTGTCATCTTCTGAGCCAGCAGTAACATCTAACTGTTGATCATGTGGCTCGTCTGTTGCGGAAAAAATGTTTCCATTGTAATTTTTGTAAAACACATCTATTTCGATACTGCCAAAAACTCCTGGTCCTTGCGCAAAAGCTATAAAAAGACCTGAATTTTTTCAAAATTGCTGTGTTTTCTTGAAGCAAATGTATTTTTATACTTTCAGTTTGCATAGTTTTATGGTTAATGGTAACACGGAAATAAAATCTCTATGTAGCCACTTGAGATAGCCAGACAGGCTGAAGCTAACATCTTTGTTCAAACCTGGCTAAGACCAAAAACTTCTGCTATCTCCAGTTCCAAATAGTCATAAAGGCTTATGGGAACATTATTTTATGAACTTCCATATAAAAAACCAGCCAATGCAAAATTGTCAACAGTTCAACGGTATTCAAGTGAACCTGTCTGATACTTTTGAGAGCAGACTTGTTTAAAGCTGGTAGAAGTTCTTGCCCACAATCAGAAGAGCCAATATCTTTAAGCTTCATCACCAACTAATCATAATAAGATAAAGTGTTATTTACTAGAGGTAACAAAACTACTCAAAACCTTTTAAATGAAAAATCCCAAGATATCCAAGAAGAGTCAAATATTTACACATGAAGTGAACATTAGTAGATATGTGTTCCTCATGAACATTTTTGTATACAATCAACCACTGTATAATGTGTAAATAAATAAATAAATCAACACAGTTATTGTAATGACCAGATATGCTCTTTCCTTTATATTCTTGACATATAACAATATTTACAATGAGCATAAAGGAAGCATTAGCATTTTTGTAGAGATCATTCCATGTTAGACATGGAAACTTTTATTTTCTTCTACTTTTAATTGGGAGCCACTGAGTTTGATGTGAATTATGTCATTCAGACCGGTGAGGTTGGAAGGATGCAGTTCTTCCTACACAAAATATGGTGATCAAAAACCTGTTCTGCTTTGCATATGGTTTTATGAAAAAGAAAATACAGCTGCTTTAAATTCTGACTCATATTTTACAATTTTATTATTTTAATGCACAGGTGTAGCGTTTCCATTTTTGTTTTATAAGTGATGACAAAATAGGATCCACTGGGGTGTGGGGGAGGTGTACACTATTTCTGATTCTGTGTTGAAAAGCTGAACTCCATGTTCATAAGATTCCAGCCCAGGGCCAAACACCACAAAACAGCAGGCTAGATGCTTCATTCAGAGGGTCGGTGAGTTTATGTCTGTTGCTGAAGAATGTTTTCAGTTTGCTGAAGGCAGCAACAGTAATCTCAAATAGCTGTCATATTCCCAGCTTCAGAAATACTAATATGCAAATATAATAGGCAGCAAATCCAACTTTTTTTTTACTTAATTCAGTTTTGCTTTAAGAAAAGTTAATTTGAGTAAAATGTAAACAATAAAAACATCGGGTAGACACTATTTATTTGGTAAAGACTCATTTATATTTCCTGTTTCAATCCTTGTGCTAAGTCCTGAGCTTTTTACTCTGTATTTCTATGGCTGCAAGGTAAACAAAATTTCTTTAACAACTCCACTCCACTCCAACATTTAAAGCTACTGGGCACTAAAATTATACAATTATACACTTTTTTAAAAATGATTTATGATTATGATGTTATGTGAAATTAGCAGAAGTTAATCTATTATGCTTTTGGTTAGCTGTTTGTCCTTTAGCTGTAGATATTTACTCACTATTCTTGTCATATATTTTGTATTAATGAAATAAGAAGCAAGTCAACATACATAATTGACATCATTCAAATGTTTAAGACAGCCACTGATAGCCACTTCTGACAACCTGTTATTAAATTTGCTTGCAATTTATAAGCAAAAGAGAAGCCACTTTATGCCTATAGTTGTGTAATTTTGGACTGTAAAGCACCACGATTGCTTCAATTTCATACGGAATTTTAATTTAAATTTGGCCAAAATTGCTTTTTTTCCCAACAAATAAACATATCTCATGTGATATGTGCATCACACACATGAGAAAAGCTCTGAAACATTGTCACCCACAAATAAGTGAAGTTACAGCCGTAGGTCCATTTCTCTTTGAGAGATCAGTCTAACAAGAAAACTGACCAACTTGCCAGAATTTGAAATCATATCATTATGTCACATTTTTCATAGGTAGCCTCAAACTAAACGTGACATGGTGCATTTTAGGCCTTCCACCAGGGATTCAAGAACATTTTATTCAGTGGTCAAATTCTGATTTCTAGATAAAATCATAGGACTGAAACAACTAGTTACAACCAACTTTCTGTTATTAAATTTGCTTACAGTTTATTATCAAATTATAAAAAAAAAACTTTATCTCTGAAGTTGTCTAATTTTGGAAAGTAAAAGTTAAGAGTGCTGTAATTTTAAACAGAATTTTAACCTAAACTTCCAATTAATTATTGTTTATCAACAAATACAGCACCTTTCTTTATACACAATCAAAATATAAGTTTTAACCCAAGGGGAAAAAACATACCATTTCAAAACAAGGGCGGTGAAAACAGATACCCAATTTTCTTCGGGTGTGTGAAAAATTGTATACTTGTATACTTATACAATTGCCTCCCATAAGCTTCTAAAATAAAATTTTACCAATTTATTTTTGTTCCAAATTTCTTAGGATCTTGGATTGTTTTTATGTTCTGACTTTTCGTTCTATATTGATTATTCTCTTTTCCTTAGTCTCTTTCTTTAATTAGATCAGTCTTGTTTCGGTTTTACTTTTGTTTAGTCCTTATTATTTTTACTTTTTTTCTAGTTATTCTTAGTTACTCTAGTTTATTATGTTTCTTAAGTCTAGTTATTCCTTAATGTTAGATTCGTTTTCTGAGCGGGCGGAGGTGCTGGAAGCCTCACAGTCGCTCTGAGGCCGGAGCGGCGCTGAGCTGCAGGGCCGCTCGAGGCTGCTGGCAGCTTTCATTTTCTTTGTTTCCCTTTTGGATAGTCTGGTTCCTAGTTTATCCTCCTCATCATGCTCCTAGTGGTTCTGGTTTTTGACTTTTGTATTCACCAGGCAAATCGAATAGGCAGATCATTATATAAGAATGACCAAGAATGTTATTGGTCAGGTCGTCTAAGCCCCTCCCATTTGTGTTCGAACACTTCATCATGACAAAATTGACTTTTCATTTTTATCATCGCCATTATTTCATCCTATTGAATTCTTTAATATAGCAATAAAATAGTCACAAGCATATCTAACTTAGAAGTCAGAAAAAATTCAAGCAGGTTTTGTCTCTTGAGATATTAACTTTTTTTTTTTTTCAAAAATATCTTTATTGGAATTTTAGCAGTTTAGACAAGCAGCTTGAACCTTCTGCAAAGTATGACAGCAGTAGTAGTAATATTGTCCTAGTCAAAATAAAATACAAACAGAAAAAAACAACACAGTCCTGGTTCTAATGCAGCCCATCACATATTCCACATATCATCTTTACATTGAGATATTAAATTCAACAGTTTATGTCCTCTAATATAATTGTCTATGGGAACTGCAGTTAACAGGTTCTTCAGTCACTTGTACTGTCATCCGAGATGTTCAGATCCTTGACATGGATAATAGAGGGATTCCAGAAGAACTCAAACAGATCCTGTTTGCCCTTTAATACTTGTGTAATCTTTTCCAGAGGGAGGACAGATAGCAGCTGCTGCAGCCATTGGTTTGCAGTCGGTCCATGAGTCTTTTCCAGAACAATGATATACATCCTTTCGCATTGAGCAAACTTAAGGTTATGAATGTTTGTTCGTCTTTAGTATAATTATGTTTTTCAGGGTACACTCCAAACACAAAGAGCTTTGGATCCAAAATTATTTGTTTGGAAATTATTTTCTCAGTTACATCTTTTACAGTATCATTTTCCTACAAGATCACTTACAGTGAACCAGAGTCCCTCTGTCCTATGTACACTTTGGACATACATCAGGTATCTCCCTATTATACCTATTGAGGTCCACATTAACCATTTGAATTGGATCATTTTGACAGCTGTGTTGATAGAGTTGGTGTGAGCCAGTTTACATGCTGTTTGCCAATCTTTTTCAGATAACTAGCAGTAAATCTTCCTTCCAACACTTAAATCTATGGTGGGAACCTTCAGATATATGTCACATCATTGAGTGATAAAACTCTGATATAATACCTTTCTTCAAACTGTCTTTTGTTAACATTTTTTCTAAAGTTGACTTGGTAGATTTTGTCAGCTCATTATTTTGACTTGTTATTATGAATTTTCTGAATTGAAGATGTTTAAAGAAGTGTTTCTTATCTAGGTGGAATTTATGTTGCAGGTCCTGAAAGCTCATTAGCGATATTAACTTTAATTTCATATTTTCAGTAATACATGATAGTAACTACATCTTGCAGCAATAAAGATATTTATCCACCCAGAGTTTCTGAACAATTGTCTGCTCAAACATAAAGTTAGCTTGGTTTTACACAGTTGATGTAATATTCCACTAACACTTCACTTAAAACACACATAGCTTTACTTTTCTTTTCTGAAGGACTAGCTAACTCAGCACATGGTTACAAAAAGCCTCCATACTTGTGTAGCTTGTCCTACTGAGCATCTTTTTACAGGTAGAAATGGCTCCTAGCGTTAGCTTATTCAACCTCTGTTTGTATACTGTTGTTATGATTTAAATTATGTGTCAAGCCTTATTATTTAGTCATCACCGTCTGATAACTAAATAACCAATTATCTCCCACATGTTATCCAGAATATTAATTTTTCTTCACACACATTAAAAGTTGGTCCCAACTGGAGTTTTGATTAAAGTTTCTATCATTTGTTTCTAAACACTGATGAAACTCTGACTCCACAAATACAGCTACAGATCTGCATGCTCCTGCTAGTACTTTCTTTATGCTTAGTGGTTTGCTTTTAAAGCTAGGCTATTAGTAGCATGTCTGACTTGACATGGCTCAGTGATAAGTTAGCTTTTAATGGATGCAAGTCAAGATATTGGAATGTGGGGAAAGCTTAGAGCAAACCTTCTTATTCTGCTTCAGACTTAACACTTTGCTTTGACCTCTGTAAAATTCAATAACTGTTTCAGCTGCACTATGTAGCTGTCTACTGCAAAAGACCATAAACATATGCTAGGAGCTACCGTGGTCTGTTTTACAATGAATAACATTGTGAAAGATGAGAAACACTTAAACCTTTAAGTAGAAACAAGTTTCATTACCACAATAATGTTAATAACCTAAAGTACATTTTGGATGACCTGAGTTTTCCCCTCTTGCTGTAAGAAATCTGTACATATGAACAACTGAACTCTTAGCAAGCCTTTATGTTTATTAAATGGCTTGTTTTAGCAGTTCCTAACTTGTCCTTTTGTAACATTGTTGTATCTTGTTTTCTGCTCCTAATTAGAAAAGTTAGTTTAGATTTTTCTGTTTGTCAACTGCTCAAAAGATTATTGTGACAAAGGTCAAAGCTTCTTTAACAAACATGTAGTGACAGTGGACATTTGATTGTCTTTAATGTTCCAGGTTGCTTGTAGCGACAGAGCAGAAGAGAACTGTCTTTTAACTTGAAGAAACCTCCAGCAGAGATCAACTGGGAGTTTGAGAAGACAGAGCAGAAACACAAAAACACAGATACACTGACAGCAGTAGCCCCTTTATCTGGAAGACAAACAAAACAGGGAAGCGCTGAGCCAGTTCTTAAATCTAAAGGATAAAAATGACTAATGCAAACTATATTTGATTTCTAAATCTGAATCTGAATTTGCTGCAATTATGTAATCTTTCCCTAAACTACCTTGAGAAGTAGAATTGTCAGTTTTGGATATGGCAAAAGTTGGTAATAAAAGGGATCAGACATTTTTATCAAGTATCTGATGGTTTATGAAGATTAGCTTATAATTACTTCAATGTCACCTCTTACATATGTCTCTGCCTTATATAAGACTTTAGATAAGTCTTATCTAAAGTCTTATCTGCTGTATTTGTTAGTCTCACTTTGAGACTGTTTTGGTAAATTTTATTGGAGGAACCTTGTGTTATATTGTTATTTTTTGAAAACAAAATAGAAAAACAATCAAATATGTAACCTTATTTAAATCAAAAACAGATGTTATTTACAATTTTGGAAGTACTTTGTGGAAGACAAACAAAACAGGGAAGCGCTGAGCCAGTTCTTAAATCTAAAGTATTTACATTGTATGGTTGTGAATGTTGCTTAGGGAGCCAATAATGACCACAGTCACATAGTAACGATAACCGTTCCCATCCTATGTTAACCAAGGCCAGGTTTTATCTCGGAGAATAAAAAGGCCATTGAGAGAGTAAAGCTAGCTCTGACCACAGAGTAATCCAGCTCATGCTGGAACATGAACCAGGACAGCAGGAGTAAAAACATCTCACATCGTCCCACTTTAGCAGCTTTCTCCCATCTGACGATTTGCATCCAGGTGCACTGAGACATTCTGCTTTAACACTACATTTATGAGCTCAAGCAAAGCAAAAGTAAAAACTGGATTCAGGAAATTGTATGCATTTACATTTACAATTTAAAACATGAACAGTGTTAGCAAAGGTTAGCTAGCGAGTAGGAATTTACCAGGGTGTGATTGGTCTTCACTTAAAAAAATGTAAATGTGGATTACTTATTAGAATGATTTCTATATGTCGAAGTACTGAAACATCACAAATGGATAAATTAAAAGAGGTAATGGAATAACTTTAAAGTGAACCTTTATGAAATACTGATTACAAAATTGTATTTTGAAACTTAGCTAAATTTATTTGTGCAATATAATACATATCCTGTTTTGAATAGTAAGGAAGATTTTTTCTATTTGAAAACCAGGATAAGTCCTTCCCACACTTCCACCCCCAACCATCAACCACCTCAACCCCCTGCACCCCCCACCCCGACTGAAACACATTATCTGACTGAGCTTGAGCGAGCTGATTTCCATACGCAGCCTTCAGAGATGCAGTGAGCCGTACCTGGGCCATATGAGGAAGTCTTGGCGCTGGCAAATCGCATTCAAATTCTGCCCCCAAAATTTGCGTGTGCCCTAGCCAACATGGGCTTAATATCAAGTCTTTCATGTTAGCACTATGCAAAACAAGAGGCTCTGTCATTTTCTGTCCTGTGCGAGCGGCCCAGCGTGTCTGCACTGTCTGCACGAATGGGACTGCCAAGAAATAGAAACTCTACAAATGGTCTGTCCTTTTTGGTTAGAAAATGTAAAAAAAAAAAAAAAAGTAAATGTTAGGAAACATACTTTAGTCTTTTTTTTTTTTTTTTGCAGCATGTTTCAACCACATTGAAAACATTTTTATTCTGTTTGGGTTGTAACAATTTTTCATACTGTGAAGCCTCCATTGAAAAAAAAAATCCACCTTATTCCTAGCCCCCATGAGGCTTTGCGTGATTTATGGGCGCGACTTCCGCTGCAAACCGGAACCGCCATTTGTATACATGTTAGCAACTCGCTAACCGGCTTTCATACGAAGTTTTAGGCTATGAAATATGTGAGAACACCACCTATCACAGCTTAAATGCGGTAGTATTGTTTTACTGTTACCTGCAGCTATTGCAGGGAAGGATGGAGACTTGAAGAAGCGGCTGCAAACAACCCGCACTAGCGTAGTTAGCTACTTCACTGACTCAGTTGGCTTTTTGTCCACACAGTGAAACGAGCATACATAAAGTATTTTGGGTTCTCTGTTCAAGTTTGGAAGTTTTAGCCAAATTCTTTTTATTTCTTCATCTGTCGGTAGGTGATAAAAACTGCCGCTTATCACAGAACTCTGTCTTTTTGATTCAGGACGTTCACAACAAACCCGTTGCTACAGCCACGAACTAAACTTGGTCTGATTATTAGTGTAAGCACAGCAGTTACCCGAACTCTGCAAGGACATCTTATGACACTTTCTAGTGGCAAGTTGCTCTCTAATGTGTGATTCGGTTCAGTTCTGGTTAAGTGGCAAGATTCTCCTAATTACGGTCTGGAGCGCCGCAGCTGCGGTTATTTCTCCACTGATTTGCAATGGAGAACCTCGAGGTTCTGGTTGTGATGGAGTAAGTAAACCCAGATATTTTATGTCGCCTTAGAAAAAATGTATTGCTGCCCTAAACATAATGATAAAGACTCAGATCACGAACTTTATTATTTTTTAAACACAAACGAAAAATCGAATTCACATCACACCAAGCTAATATAATGTAGTTCTACTGTTTTACACTGTCGGCGCAGAACAGCAGCTCAGAACTCTGACCAGTTTCTCTGGTTTTCTCAATTTTATTACTGTCAGTTCTTCAGAGAAATGTGCTGCTAGCAGCGCTGCTAAGTCACAACTGAATGCTGTGTTCCTGTTGTTCCCTGTGATTAAACTCATAATTACGCTCCTCTGTACCGAGCAGCTCTCTGATAGCAGACAGGGAACAAGTTTAACTATTTATTGTCTTATAACCAAAAAAAAAAGATGTAACTTCTATCATGAATATAGATTAGCAAAAAACCCTACAAATTACAGTGAAATGCTGCTACTTCCGGTGGGCGTCGGAAGTAAGACCCATAATCGTTTCCCCAGTAAGCCTTCCAAGAATAAGGCGGATAGTAACTGAGTGTTCAGCAATGTCTGTAGTTATAACCTTCCATCACTGTAGTTCTTAACTGCCAACTCAGCCCTCATGTGCAGTAACTGAGAATTCCACCATTAACATCCCTGAAGAAATAAATGTATATCTTGTGAATGAAACTGGGTCAGAGGTTGAAGACATCAGTGACATTCTGGGGGAGAAATCCAACGTTGTCTGGAACATCACAGATGCCTTTTCTGTCAAGGGTAATAGTAGGACTATAAAATTAGGCTTATAATATTTAATATAGCTGAACTGTTGAGGCACAGAAAGTTCAAAAGTATTTTTTTATGCTTCAATAACATCACAGCCAAAATTATTCTGTTATTCTAGGCACAAATTATTTAATGGTGGTCTACTGTGTCTTTATATTGCTGGTTTCCCCGTAGAATCTGCAGAGAAGTCTTCATGAGCAGACACTTTCTCATCACGTTCATCAGTGAGCTGTTGTTCATGTCCTCTGAATGGCGATGACACCTTGATGGTGTCCCCAAGAAGAGATTCAAGTGACGACATTTTCTCGCAGTCCAAATAGGTAATATTTTCACTATATTTATGTAAAATTACTTTGTTTAATTATGTGGGAATAGTTTCTGAATAAAGTTTGGTCATTCAACATGTAGTTCAATAAAGTTTTTTTATTTTTGTATTACTGTTGCTGTTTGTGTACCTCCTGCCTCCACCATCCAGTGGGAAGAAGAGGGTTGTGAAGATCTGTTCGAGAAGATCTGAGCCATGTAGTCCTGTTTCATAAAGTAGGTCGACCCAACCTTTAGTAAAATGTGTGTTGCTGCAAAGTTGAAAAGCTGGTTTAATTTTGTTCCACTGAAAAATTTCTTTGTCATACCTCAGCCCTCAAGAGACGACAAGCTCAGTCCAGGGGTGGCAGCCCTACTACGTTTTAGCAGTTGGAACATTGCGTCGCACCATCAATGACTACTACATTGTTGTGGATCATTAACTCATTCCCTGCCTAAGTCTTTCATTTCAGCTTTTGACGAACTCTTCATAGAGTATGTGCACTAATGCCCCAAAAACAGATTGCAATAGCAAACCACTGGGAGTTGTTGTGTTTTAACTGCATTGATTATGGACAAGTAAAGACAGTGAATAGGTGAGTTAACAAATGGGGACATTGTGGCAGAAAACATTCATGCTGACATGAATTGTGACATTGATGTGGTATCTTGGGTTGCATGTGATGGCATGGAGTATTGTCCTGTTCTCATTGTGTGTTCCAAGTTTGAAGATGGAACGTTAATATTTTGTCAAATAGGTGACACTATTGTTTTTGCTGGGAATTATTTTCTTGGTGTTATACACTTTGAAACTCTTGGATTCGGCTAACATTTTCACTCCTAATGTGTGGTGAAGGATAATTAGTTTGATGGCTATGCTGAGAGTTGACCAGTTGCATTTTTCTTACCTTAAGACAACATATGGTTTTGACAGGAAGGATCTGTATATGATTATTGTCTACATGCTGTTGTAGAAGATACAGATTTTACATCAGGCTACTGTCAATGTTGTACAGCATGTCGCCCTTCGTTTGTTAGGCACGAGCAGTGAAGCGCTGGCGAAGGCCTATTGTAATCGCAATGTTTCTTAAGTTTTTTTTTTTTTTTGCATCACTTCGCACTGCGATTTGAGGCCTTTAACATATTAAAAAGTCACCAAACTTGACCCAAAATTGTCCCCCGGGGAAAATTTTCGGATTTTTGTGGAATTGCAAGTGGGCGTGGCCAAGCTGCTCTACAGCGCCCCCTAACGTTAGTTGGGGAAACTCACTACGTAGGTAGATCCCCCCTGAATCAAGAAAAAAAGTCTCTTGGAGGTACCCTCTAAAATTTACAGGGAGACAGCCATTTTGGGCCAAAGGTAAAATTTTGGCCATTTTTCACTTTTACTCGCGTCAAACTTTAACAAACTCCTCCTTGAGTTTTTGACCTATCGGCTTCATTCTTGGTCAGAATGCAGTAAAGGCATAGGGCTTTACAAGCCCTATGCCCCTGAACATATAAGAAAATTTACTTTTCTTATATGTTCAGGGGGTGTGGCTGGGAGGCGAACTTGGCGTACTTGCCGAAAAAAACGAAATGCAGTAATTTTCACATAAAAAGGTCAATTGCCACCACACTTGGCATGAGCGATGCTGGTTGGATGCCTGACGATCCTATGTCGTCATAGTCTGATGTCATCTAAGCCCCGCCCAGAAAGAATAGGAAGTCACTTGTTTTACTTGGAAAGCTCCATCTCTGGCCCTCTTGACCTAATCAAGATGATCTTGTGTCAGATGACAGATAACAAGTTGGTCTCAATTGCTTTAAAGTGCCAAGCGTTTTCAGTGGAGGGCGTGGCCATGGCGGTGCAGCAATGTCACAGGTCACGCCGCGGCCATACATTTGGCTCTAGATTCCAGAGGTTTCAGCCCAGCTGCACCAAACTCACTGAGATCGATCCTTGGCCACCCCCCGACAGGAAACCTGTAGAATATTAGGGGGGCGTGGCCTAATTCCTCCACAACGCCCCCTAAAATATTTGAAAAAATTTGCCCCCAGCCATGCTTTATCCCAGAATGATGAAACTTGGTACATATATGTAATGGGTCAGGACCTACAAAAACGTCTCTTGGAGTAATGTTCCAAATCCAACAGGAAGTCGGCCATTTTGAATCAAAATTACCATTCTGTCTATTTTATTGACGTCGTATCTGAGCGAACTCGTCCAAGAGCTTTCGAGATCCAGGCTTCAAACTCAGTCAGCTCAGCCTAGAGGCATTGAGAGTCAGAAGATATCAAAGGAATTTTTCTATGCCAAAGCATGTGGGCGTGGCCAAGCTACAAATCTGGCCATTCGCTATGACACATCAAGATGTAATAACTTCCACATATAAGATCCCAGCTGCACCAAACTCACTGAGATCGATCCTGGGCCACCCCTCAACAGGAATCCAGTGCAATATTTGGTGGGCGTGGCCTAACTCCTCCACAGCGCCCTCTAGAATATTTAAAAAAAAAAATCAGCCCCCAGTCATGCTTCATCCCAGAATTATGAAACTTAGTACACATATGTAACTGGTCAGGACCTATAAAAGAGTCTCTTGGAGTCATTGTCCAAACCCAACAGGAAGTTGGCCATTTTTAATCAAATCTGCCATTGTGTGTTTTCTATTGATGTCGTTTTTTTCTGTCCACCAGAGGGTGCCCTTCCACCACAAAGGGTCTAAAAACCACCTTTGTGATCCTCTAAAGAGCCCAACAGCTTGAAATTGCAATTCAGTTCTACTGCGCCTGTGCCTTGTGAGGGAGAGCTGAGGAAGACGTCAGTGTGTGTCGCCTGGCAGACGGCTGCGGGGACTGTGCGAGTGCGTGGTATTGCTGGAACCACGGCGGTCGCCACGAGGCCTTCTAAGCACTTCGCTGCGAGGGCCTCCAATGCCGCTTGTGGCTTTAATTTTTTTTATGTTTTATTTTTGTATGAAACTGTTATTGCACCGGAGTTTCCCCCACTGAGATAATAAAACATGTTATATGATATTCTATTATTGTAAAATGGCTACATATCAGTTCTGATTAAATGGCTATGAATTATTAATTTTACAGGACATAAAACAATAAACCTGAAGAAAACGATAGTGGTATTTTATCGATGGCTGAATGTCTGCATAGGTCTAAAACTTACAAGTAATTACGTTTTGTCTTTAATTTACACAACTATTCCAGTTATTTATAATTCTGTATGTCTGGATGGTAAAAAAGAAAAGTGTTAGCATACATATAAAATAACATGTCTGTTTTAAATAATTACTTCTGTGTATGTAACTTACACATAAGTAACTATTATTTATCTACATTTATGTGCTATAAGTGTTGGAATTACTGTGTGTTATCATTCTTACAATTGATAAAATTGCTTTAGATTATTGTTATTCTTACATGATTATTATTCTTACATGATTATTATTCTTACATTAGTAGTCTTATATTAATATAGATTATTGTGATTTTCATTCAGGAGTGTTGGCTTTTTACTGGATGTGTTAAAACTTTTGAATGCTGTGTTGAAAACTTTTAAACCACTCTGACTAAATGTTTCTGCAGCATGATAACTGATTGTTCCCTCTGCCCTTGAGAGAAATCGCTCTCAGGGAAAAGGACTAGATGACCTGTGTGTAGATAAAACTTGCCTTTTCTTTCTATTTCTCTCTTCTCTGAAAATGAAAGCTCTAACTGAAAGACGTCAGAACGCTCAGTGAACAGCTTGGAGGCGCAATTTGCTGAGTCTTCTCTTTTTGCAAAAGCTTGGTTGAAATATACTGAACATTGTCTATGGTTCTTTTTATGTAGGTTGAGAAAATACTTATCAATAAGCCATAACATCTGATTACTTTTCCCAGGGAACAGAAAAAGAGGGACATGGATGACATGATGGTGAACGACGAGGAGAACCGTCAGAACAACAACTGGATCT
>CAEGAE010070005.1:0-12816 GCA_903067095.1 Girardinus metallicus | reverse complement strand
ACAACTGAGCAAAAAGTTTCCGTTGTTATTATGTTGATTAAGAGTCTTGACTCATTTAAAAAGCAGCTGAAGATATTCTTCAAACATGCTTTTTTTATATATGTCTATATATGATTTTTATATATGTATAAAACACACATATTTCATATATACATGTTATTTAAAAAGCATTGCGCATGTAATTTGAGTAGATTTTGGTTTGGATACAAAAGATTCTAATTGTTGTATGAGGTTTCAATTATTCAGTAATATAACCTTAAACATAAAGTTAAAGTTGGGGATTGTTTTGTTTTGGATTGTTTTTGTTTTGACGCATAAAAAATGGGTCAAAATAGTCTGGATGAAGTAAAAAATTGAAATACTAGTACAAATAATCTCAAGTTCCTGATTGAAAATCAGGTATTTCAGACAGTTGGAAGAATTCAGGAATGTTGAAGAACCAGTAAAGTCAAATGTTGTCTGCAGAAATGTGATTGGAGATCTTATTAAATAAATAAATGACGTGTTCAATAATGTAATTTATTTGCATGAACCAAAAAATAAAGACCCCAAAGCATACCTTTGGGGTTCCTCTCTGGTTGGCTCAGCAGAATATGAAACGACGACAGTTCTAGAAATCCCACCAAATTACGAAGCATGTTCATGTAGCTGTGACTCACTTCTGCTAAACAGTCTAGCAGGACCAGAACAGTAAACTTCACAAGGTCTCGATCCTCGTGATGTCACTGAACTCTTTAAGCAAAGCAGTTTTTGTTAAATGTACCTTCTAAAAAAAAAAGATACATACCTATCGAAAATGTAACGAACTTATGCGGTACAAGAAAAGAAATCAGTAGCTGATATGAATATACAATTTTGTGGTTTGAAAGAATGATGTGATGTAACTTCTGAAAGTATTTCTGAAGAGGATTAATCTTAATCTTAAAAGTGAGTCATGCCTTGCTTACTGTGCTATTTTGGTGGTCTGATGTGCTCTGTGCACACTGCACTAAAGTTCACTTCAAGGTGGTCAATGATGCTTTAACAAACAAGCAGATCTTTCCTGCAGATGAGCAGAAAAGTAACCCTGACCACAAAGACAGTCTTTGTTTGTGCTCCAATATGCCGTGACTGTCTCACAAATTTGTTGGAGATGATAAGGAGGTTTAACGTGGCCTCCATCTCCCCATGGGAGCTCTCAACAAAACTTCCTCGGATATTGTAACTGGATCCCTCATGTAGAGGGAGCAGCTGCCTTTCTTCTCCCATCAGCAGATACACCACGGAGCATCTAACTCTCCTGATGGCTGATGCCGATTGCGATGCTGCAGGCATTGAGAGAAACATGCTCTAAGACATGCAGGCCCCAAGAGAAAAGTCATTTTACTGTTATCTTTCAGATAATGTTATAAAGTGGTAAGAAAGTTTACTGCAGATTAAAAAGATTAGAAAAAAGCACTGCAAGATAGAGGATGTGGATGAGAGGGGCATTTATTGTGCGCTTCAGATAAACAACCGACTCCTGGACGAGGGCGAAAGCTAAACACTTCAGGTTTGTAGAATCGGTGTACGTGTCCATAGACATGTTGCTGTGGAATGAAGCTCCACACTGTCATTTTCTCTCTAAAAGCATAAAGTCTTAGCTGTTTGTTTTTTATCGTGACATAGCACTTTGAATAAAATGCAATGCAATGAAATGGTGAAAAAAAAAAAAAAAATTAAAAGTCATAAAGTCAGCCCTGGCAATAAGACTCTTGCATCCTTTGTGAGGTTAATACGTTTTAGTCATTGTATATCAAGCAAAAGTAACATAGTGCGGGAAACTTGGTGGCCAACAAATGGCTGACAGTGACACTGAAGGAAATGCAGGTATTTCTGGTTAGTACTTTCATGTCTATTTGACAGCTGTCTCCAAAATCTCCAGGTCAAGGATTACAAGCATTTTAAGATAAGATTTCCTTATTAACAAAAAAACACAAGCACATCCTATGAGGAATCAGAGTTTGGGGACCAGTTCCCTACCAGCAATTTGAAAGGAGTCTATTGAAAGCCATAATTTAATTCCCTATGGGTGGGATGATCACTTGTTAAAAGAAAAAAAGTAAAATTCAGTTAAAATCCAGCTAGTACTGGAAATTGTAGTTTCTGATCTGATTCATGTCAGTATACAACTCTGACCATCACTAAGGCCAGAATCAGCATTCTCCTTTATCTACAACTAACATCTTCGTCATCGGAACATTTTAGCCAGAAGTAAAGCAGTTCTGTAACAAATGGTGAATGGAAGAAGCTGAAAGTCTCATTTTCCTACACATAGTCAGTGACTTATATGTGAGGGCTTCAATGCACCATGGTGATGTAGATGTCAAACATTCTTGTGAGGACATATGACTCAAGTTCTGTGTTTGCATCCTGATGCTTTTCTCATACCACATTGTGTGGCCTTCCAAAGTTCTTTCAAGCTAATCGTACACCTGTGGTGGATGGGAGAACTACTGACTGTGACGTCACAGCAGCTACAGTTAAACGTGCAGGGTATATATATATATTTTTTTAATATTTGTTAAAACTGTCACCATGTCGTGACAGTATGTTATGAGATAGATAATCTGTGAAAAGATCGATATCCTACACATGCAGGCATGATTGGCAGCGCTAAAACCCTCCTCCTGGCTCTGATTGGTTGCTTTCAGATAGTCATAGTGAAACTCGTGACACTGTCACTATGGTGAAACTGTCACAACATAGTGGCAGTTTCAACAAACATGTGAAGAAATGTTTTTTTTTTTTTTTTTTATGAAAGTCACATGCTGCAGCTTTAAACTGGCTCATTCTCAAAAAGCAGTCACCGGTACAGCTATGAGCAAAAGCAGTGCTGTGTCTGTTTTGCCACACGAGATTCTTGCTAAGTTGAGTCTGAAAAGAAAATGCTTTAAAATTACCTCACAAAACAGTCGCAGATGGGCTGGGACCTAGCACAAACAAATCATTTCATAGTGTGAACTCTGACCTCGTTGCTGCTTTCCTTGTTGTAAAGGCTGTAATACAGTAAATTGAAACAATGTCATATTTCAAGGTGTAAGCCGGGAATCTTTCTAACAAACAAAGCAAGGGTCAAAACAGGCAAAATTCTATAAATCATTAGCTCATTATGTAAATATGAGCTAATATTTAGCTCATATTTACGAGAAAAATATTTATGAGAAAAATAACATTTAAAATATATAGTACAATTTTTCATTTTTTCAGAAGCATTAGGTATTTCTGAGTGGTTGTTTTATTTCATTATTTCATAGTTCTGTGCTTCAGCGTATCTTGATAAATTATCGATACATTTAATTATTTATATAATAAATATATAATGACTTCATTTAATTTATTACACTTATGAATTTTATTACAACAAATCATTTTTTTATTGTATTGTGACTCTTTCACATTACTATTGTGTACAGACTGCTACAGTGCAATACTAAGTCTAAAAATGTGCAGACTTGACTCTTTTTCTACTAGAAGCATCAATATTTCTTATTTAATTCTCTTTGAGGAATATTTTAGAATAACAACTAAGCGGCATTCTATGGTGCACTCAAACATTCCAAAAATTCAAAATATTAAAATAAACTCTTTAATTAATATATAAGAAAATAAAAAAAATGATGTTATGATTAAAATGTTATGTATCATAGTATTAAAGCGGAGTAAAACTGATTTTTTGAACATTATATAATGTGATTCCCTCATCAAAACCATTTGGAGTCTTGCTTTGGTTCTTTTATGTATGTTTGAGGAAATCTTGAATCTTCCATGACAATAATTTAAGGGGTGCCTAAACGCTTGCTCTCAAAAAGCGCTGCCAATCCACCCCCGGCCTTTAAGAAGGGACAGGACACAGCAGGTACGTATTTCTTGCCTTTAAGTGTTGCACAGGAAGCTTTGCATGGCGCTATACTGTCCTCTACTGGAGTTGTGCTGTTACTGCTTTGCAGTTAAGGTAACTATTCTCCTAATATTACTTATGTTTAGATATATAGCTGTAATTAATAGTACAACAGTGCTCCAAAATAACCAGATCAATCTCCATTTTAGTGTGAATTATATATCTACATGACAAATGATTTACATGGAAGTGCAGAAAAGTAACAGAAACCCAACATACCCATCTAGACATCTATGTGAAATCAAGTTAAGTTATTCCAGCATTATTTATTACAAAATGAGCAAAAGGAGTTGGAAGCTAATTTGGCTTAAGGTAAATGGTGCAACAGACTGACAAAGCTAAGCAATCCTCAAGCACTGAATTGAAACCAAAGTGCGAGGTGAAGCATAAAGCTACACTTGAATATATATGCAAATGAAACCACTAATGACATGTAATACATGTACCCCAATATCTTAAATTTAAAACAGTTTATCAAAACAAGACTAGAATCAAAACACACACACAGCCGGCATTCCTCATCTGCGCGTTTATTTCAGCTCCAGTGTTACAAACTGTAGCAGCATTTTCACAATCATGTTTTGTTTGCATTGTCAAAATTCCAAGCCTTCCAGATCCAGAGATGGAACTCAGCAAAAGTCAGACCATCTCCCACTTTACGCAACTCTACATAAATACTATAAACATACTTACATCATGAAACTCTTCCCTCCATAGAATACAAATGTTTCCTCTTAACTTAGCAGTGATCATAGTCTCAAAACATTTCTCGTCACTCTGAACGATGTGTGCATGCATTTCAAATGCAAATGTATTTTGGTATAAGAGGAGAAATGTTTTGTCAGTGATCTGAGATATGGTCTGATTTTACTACAATAAGACGGCAAAACAAATATAATCAAACATATAAAGTTGCATTTATGCTGTAGGTAACAAAATCTATTGCATTTCTGTGAAATCATATTGCACTGAAAGCAACAGGAGAAGGTTACATACGCAAAACCAGCTCAACCAGGTTAAGACAAGTAGCTAAAAACTTGGTTTGAAATCTGACCTTCTGAGGCAAACTAAAAACATAAAAAAAACACTTTGAGAAAAGCGAAACTTGTAGAAAATCTCAATCTGTAAAACAAAAGCTGTAAAAAAAAAGTAGTTTTTCTTACTAACTTAACACTATGTCGAGGTTAAACAGCAGAGATGGAATGAATGTTCACAGAAGATTAAAAGCATAATGCAAAAAGAAAGCAACACACATCTTTGGTTTGGTTATGTCTGCCCGAACACACAAGCCAGAGCAATTCATGGAGTTTGAGAGAGCACTGGAATAAATCAGAGTGCTCTGTGAATTACATCAGTCTGGCTAAATATCCTGAAAGCTGAATCAAAAAATAGAAAATAGGCTGAGAAAAGAAGCATAGAGCACACAAAAAATGAGTAACTTCAACAGGATGGGAGAAAATAAAATGATTTGATCGGATCAGTTTTTTTTTTTTTTACTGACCCCATGAGGACAGCCAGTGCAGCAGTATTGCTTAGTTTAAAAACTTAATTTACAAGCTTACATTTCAATCACATAATCTGCATAAGGAGAACATAAGAAATATTTTTGGATGATTCAGACAATCTAAAGCCTTTAAGTGTTGCTATGACAAAACAAGTCTCACAAAAGCCAATCACTGCTGCCGTCTTCCAAAGCAGCAGTCGGATCTGATCCAAAGATTTCTCAGGAATAGACAATCTCTGTATATAAATATATCCTCTGAATTCATATAAACAAGCTGCCAATGTTCTGCGACGGCTAAGATTCTGTTGTGCGTGACTCAGGAGCATTGCATCATTAAGCTTTTACAGGGAAAATGCAGGTAGATCTCAGCTAATTTGATCATCAAAAGTGACTTTTTTTTTTTTTTCATTTTACACAAAGCAGTTTTAAAAACCTAACTTGATTAATTTAAGTGATTTAGGCTTATAGCTAAGGAAAACCTAACTTTCAGCAAATCAGAAAATTAGACTATTCCATAAACAGTAAAAAATAAAATGACTTAAAGCAAAACTGTTAAAGTGTGACGAAACTATGGCCCACAAAACCATGGAGTTCACAGTTATCCTGAAACTGACAGGAGGGGAATCCATAGAAAAAATGTCCAAAGACACTGGCTATTCGCAGAGTGCTTCATCCTAGCATATTAACGTGCAGATAAGTGGAAGGAAAAAATGAGGGAGTGTCCAAGCAGCAGGGATTGTGCAGTCTTAAGAGGATTGTGAAGCAAAATCCATTCATACATTTTAGAGGCGACTGACTAGTTGTGAACCTGGAGCCAATAAATCCAGATTACATAATCCAGCCACACCTGGCCTCACAGACCCAACGATGCAGATGAGCTGAAGGTAGATATGCGACGTGGTCTTCTTCAACACTTCAGCAGACCACCTTCATGCAACGCTGCACCGGTGCTCCTACCGAGCGCTGTCTGCATGCACTGTACAGTGCATGGATATACTTCTCTTAGACTGACATTGCTGTATTAATAATGCTTTTCATTGGTCTTATGTAAAATTTGAATTTCCTGCAAAGCTTTGTTTTGGCTATTAAATCAGTCTGATATATCACTTTGCTTATAAATAGTCTATAAAACATGAAATTTAAATTTTGAATGGCACTACTGAAATAAAATACATTTCTGTTACTATATTCTGATTTACTGAGATTCACCTGTATTTGGTTTGCTATGGCCCACATACCTTGAAAAAGAGGAAGAAATGTGCGTGTTTAAATATATCATGGGCCTAAAACCAATCAAGTATTCCTATAGAAAAGTACAAAAATGGGTGGATCAGTGTTTGATATTAGTTAGGCACTTATATAACGTCACTGTCTCTCCCGCAGAGTGCCGGAATTGAAGAATGTCGAAAAAAAGTTTTCATAAACACATAAAACAAACAGCACTGTGCTTTCCTCTGCAGCTATAAACTCCAAGCTAGAGGAAGCTAACCAAATAAATAAAAAGTTCCGATATTTCAGACAAATAAACATAGTTTCAGACAACTTCGTCATGTGCTCACCCCATGGAGACACCAGCGAACTGAGCTGTGACTGACTTGGTAGTGGAGCGAAACGGTGCAAGTTAAATATGACACTATTTGTCTATTTGAGATAAATCCTCTTTTTTGCATAGAGTGGTTGTGCAGCCATTGCTGTAGCTAAAAAAAAACAAAAAAAGCACAAACCCAGGTAATAAGATGACAATGACGAGTGGAATTAAAATGCCACACTGCCACCTGGTGACTTGGTGCCGTTTTCCCTCTTCACTGACTCTCACATCCTTTGTGTTTCATGAGTCACGGAAAGGTGAACATCACAGCTGCCCGGATGCCGCCTCTTGTTCTAGCTTCTGCTTTGTCAGGAAGTACTTGAAGAACTCGTACACCGACCAGGCGATGGCAGTAGAGGGCATCTGGTATATAACCCGAGCTTGGATGCCTTTGAAGAATGCTGCCAGACCTCCCAGTCTGTACACCGTCCTGAACGCATTGGCCATTCCCGACAGGTGGCCGCTGATGTTCACAGAGCTCAGCGCGACATTCTCCTGCGTGTTGAGCAGCGTTTTACAAACGTCCAGCGGCGTGGTCACCGCGGCCGAAACCGCCCCCGCCGCCGCTCCCGACACTATGTGGCTGCTGGGGTTATAATGCCTGTGAGGGTTCAGCTGCTCCTGCATCAGTTCGTAGGTGATGAAGTGAACCGCCTGGAAGGGGATGTTCATGGTCAGCTGAGTGCTGTAGCTGCGGTAGAAGGCTCCGATGCCTTCGGTGTGCGTCACTGTCCGAACACAGTCCCAAAGTCCTCGATAGGGAGAGTTGTACATCTGCATCCTCTGCTTTACCACTGGAAGGCAACAAAGTTATTTTAGTGTCACATTTTAAATTAGGCAGTAAAGGGGAGAATAACCAATCGATGTAACCAATTTAATTGCTGTAAAGTCCAGGAGGAGTGAAAGCTGCCAGGAGCAAAAAATAGAAACAATGCAATCTACTGGGTCTCCTTAGGCATAAACTTTTTAATCTACTTTGCATAATTAATTTAGCATACCGCACTGTTTGATGACTGGGATCAATTGGAACGTACGTGTGATTGAACTGAAATTATTTTTTTTAAAGAGCCTTAAGGCTACATTTATTATGAATCGAATTTAAAGGAAATTCCTTCCTTCCTTTTTTTTTTACATAAATATTGTTAAATTTCACACATTTTTGCATATAATTGTTAAACTTCCCATAAACAAGTCAAAAAGAAAAAAAAATACTGGAAGAAAATGGAAAAAAAAAAAAACGAAACTCCCAAGTCTGCTTCCCACTAAAATGCTGGACTCCTTTGAAAGCAAGCAGATCTTTCTTCTAAAAGTGTACTCCTCATAGTCATCATTATATTTTTACAAAGTAAAATTTTAGGGGGAAGTAAAAAGTAGAATTATAAATGTTTTATGCCTGCCTCTAGGCTTCTGTTTCATACAGTCCACATTTGTGGAGTGATTGAATAATATACCCTGTTAACAGCTTTCCCCACCTGAGCTGTTTAGTGTTTGCAGCTCTTCCAGTCACCATGCCCCTTATGGCATGCTTATAACTAATTAACGAATGCTCTGTGGTTGGAGCGTTATTGATCCACCCCGCGCTTCACTGAGTTTCTAAATTAAGTGTGTTCCTTCTTAACTGCCTGTTTATCGCCATCACCCTGTATTAAATGTGACGTTGAAGCGTTGACGTTTTCTTACCTTCGGCTGGATTCATGACGGCATCATGCAGAACAGTGGCCACACTCCCTGCCACGCCTGTTGAAACATTAGCAAACCTTGTTGACTCTGAAGCTGCTCAAGTTATTTCAGTGACAAAAAAAGGAATTCCTAAAAACATGAGGCAGAAATTTACACAAGCTTCAGATACCATAACAGCCTGTTCCCATCTGATCAACAAAACAAATTTAAGATGACAGGTCCGTCATGGGATTTCTCACGGCTGGGTCGCACATTTGACCCGGCTATTGTAAATTGTATATTGATGAGAAGAACTGCCCTCTTCCTGGATGGTTTGCTTTGTCTACGGCATGCAGCAGCTGGAGTGACGTCGGGGAAAGAGTGTGTGGGGACGCTGACGCTCGTACCGTTGGCGATGTGGCTGTTGCCTCCGCTCTGAATGATGTGACTCAGAGAGTGCTTGACGCGCTCGTAGCAGGCGAAGTAGAGTGCATGGGCGGGCCCCGCTCCCATCATGGTGATGTTGAGGCCCCTCAGCGGTCTGAAGATCCCCTCCGTCTTGATGATCCGTTTCAGGGCTTCGTACACGCTCTTATATTGTGCGTTGGGTTCCGGCTGCAGGCTCTGCATCCGTGTCTGTGAAATTAAATCACTTAATATAAATTCTTCTAAGATTATAACATTTTCATTTCCTTAGGTTAGATTTTGTTACAGTTTTTAGTTGATGGTCTTGTTTTATTGCGTGACTAAATGTACGGTTTTTAAGATGTTAAAGAACCTGAATAATTTTTTATTATTTTTTTTTTTTTTAAATCAAGTGTAGAACGCTCTAGCTGCTCCGACTGAACGCGCTCTTGGCGTTAGCGAGGTTCTGGATCGGGAAGCTGCGGCAGCTTTGTTTAACTCCACCATGCCGAGTTATCCGGACAGCACAAAGCATGTTTTCATTTGCAGGGAGATTCGGGGCCGGCTCAGGAGATTGGCCAAGTTTGTCTTTGTCAGCATGTTCTACTGAGCTTCCTTCCGTTGGGTCGACAATGTAATATCAATTACATTTCCTCTGAATGAAGATTTTTGGAAACTTGGCCACACGTCACCTGGGAATCTGAGTCACTGGTTGAGGTTTTGGGACTGCAAATGAGGCATGTTCCTAACACGCTTGTCTGGATTCTCATCTCAGAATGTGAGGAGAAATAAGTCCAGAGAAAGATAAGGCTAGCTGAAACAGCAATGCGTGTTTGATGTAGATATTGTGTTTAGCGTTTATTAATGTCAGCCATAAAGGTACCACAACAAAAAGCACAAAACTTAAGAGACTAATTCCAAATGTATTTTATTTTTTTAAAAAATTGGGTACAAATTTTAATGTTGAGAAACACCAAAACAACAGAATTGTATGCTTTTCAAGCTTAAGTTTTAATAACAGTCTGTGCATTTAAGAACTTTTTCTTTTCGATCTGGTGTTTTTTTTTTTTTAATGTTCCATAATTCGCCAAAAAGCACAGCTGGTCCCTATTAAAGGGATGTTTCACTGTTTCTCTGTAGCATTGGACTCACCTCTAATTATCTCTTTTATAAACAATAACATTTATATTTTTCAAATCCGAACTTCATTATTCTGCATTAGATACACATAAATAAAGGCACAGCTTTTGATCCGTCATATCTTTATGACAGATCAACACAAAATAATAAGTCAAACCCAGAACCACAGCTTAACATCCTTATCCATCACTAACTTCAAACACGAAATGCTTCATAAACTGGACAATAACTCAAGCTGTGATGTAGCATACATATGAATCTCACTGCGTGATAACGTTCAGTAAAAATACAATAATCATGTGGTATTTATATATGAAAAAAGAAAAAAAAAAAAAAAGGAAAACCATGATCTTATGTCTTTTATTTAAATACAATTATTCCAAGCACAGCTACAAGAATGTAACATATGGATTGTTAGAGTTATAACAATGTTATGTATAAGTTTTGTCAGCCTTACGCAGAAGAACAGAATGAAAAATCTGCCAAATGTAGTAGTTGTTTCAGTGCTTATACCTTTCTGCCATTGTGTTTTTTCCAGAGTAAAGAGTAAGAGTGTTGGCTGGGTAATTAGTTTGATCAGGTAGCCAGGTTGGGTCAGCTGACTGACAGAGATGTGGCTTGGAGCTTGCCAACTGTAGTTTTAAATTAGCTTCACCGTAATAATAGTGATGGGAGGCCAACCTTTGGTTTCCACAGCTTGACTCTCCATGTTTTGCACGACCGTAAATATTCTTAAGCCTAAAACTGGTCTTTTCTGCAAGTATGAGGAAAAACTTTCAGCCAGCTTGCTGACAGTGCGCAGCAGCCATTGTGTTACTCTATGCAGAGCTCCATGTTTAAGGAATTCACAATTTCAATTGAAATTCAGATTTGATTTTTCATTATTATGTTTGAAGAAGAATAAAGTCTGAATCCCTGTAGTAAAGACTGACTGAGAGATCATTACAAGATCTGAATAATGCTTTAAGAATGCATCAGGAACTAGTTTAGAAAGGGCTGATTTAGGAATAAAACCTAGTAGGGAGTAAACGTCAGGAGTAATTCTTAAAAAGAAAAAGATCACCGTGTTCTTTTTGGCAAATATTTTAAAACAAAACTAATTACTAATTCAACTTTTAGCTGTTTTATTTTTAGGTGACATTCACCACTATATACATCATTTCAACATCTCTGTTACAATCAGCTGAAGCAACTAAACAAGAAGCGCCAGTGTTGACATTTAACCATAAAAGGGAAACGGTCCCAACTAATTCGACTGATTGTGTGCCATCGTTTCAGCTTTGTTAATTCTGGTAATATGGCTGTTTATTAATCAATAGCACAAAGAAGCAATTAGAGATACCCACCCTTTCCTGCATGAGGCTGATTCCTAGCTTGCACTAGACTGATAAGATGCCCCTCCTTACATTAATACAGGCTACTCCCTGATTCCTCGAGCTGCTTGAGTTTCACTAGGAAACAAACTCAAAGCAAACAGTTAGGACTGAGAGGAACTAACAAATAAAAGCATCAGAGAGGCATCATGCTTGAAGTATGATGCCTCAAAAATCATACCTCAAGCATGACATAAAGTCAATACTTCCTCTTACAACCCTTCAAATGTAATTCTTAAAAAAAAAAATAAAAAAAAAGTACTTTGATTTCTTAGAAGTTGTCTAGTAATTTACCAAGACAGAATGGAAATGATTCTTCCTGTCATGAGTTTAGATCAGAAGAAACTTGAAAACTTGGGCAACTCCAAAAACTTTCCAGATTTAACTGAATGAGCTGCTGCGTCTTTAAGGTGCTTGTGAAAACTTGGAAACCTCAAGAGGAAATGACACCAGAGCATTGGGTAATAAAGGCTTCTCATCGGACTATTTACACATATGCCAATGAGACATAAGCGAAGTGGATGTGTTCCAGTTAAAGTAGACATAACCGAATTTTTCAGAAACAACGACACTTTGTTAGAGAACAATGGCTCAGCAGAAGGAAAGTGGGGATTGCAGGAGCAAAGTTCACAAAAACAGTTTGCAATTTACCTTTCTTTAGCCAATTTTTAACAAGCTTCAAACAACATAGTCATTTTCATTCCACTTTAAACGTGTGCTTTAATTACTAAACATTCACTCACTAAAGATTACTGGTTAAAAAGCCCCCCCCCACAAAAAAAGTAAAATGACCCATGCCTCTTTCTTTTTTTATTTTATCTAAAATAAAATATCACTTCTAATATGGTTAGAGGATTAAAGAGTACTTGAACTTTTCTGCAGCAAGCAAGTAAATGTTTGGAGCAAAGAGAACAATATTACCCGTAAAAAAATCCGGTAAACTCTATGAATATAGCTTTATCGAGAACAATTAAATGATGCACCGACCAGCATTCTCCTGGCCTATACTGATTTTCAATTTTTTTTTTTGATAGAGATGCAATTTTGAAGCCAACAGAGAATGAACAAAGCCATGCTAATTTATGCATACGAGTGTTACTAAATACAAAAGCCAGCATTAAAGTACACATTGTTTACAGACCAAAAATTGTCTGTCCACACTGTGGCCCGCAGCACCACTAAAACTGTGGGGAATCGATTGCCATTTGGTCACCAAATACAGTTTTTA